>JAAALK010000290.1:34542434-34567138 GCA_019279435.1 Zizania palustris
ATCGGGTTTGGACACTAGTTGAGCCGCCACCAGGATGCAACCCATAGGCACCAAGTGGGTGTTCAAGAACAAACAAGGTGAAGATGGGGTTGTGGTGCGCAACAAGGCTTGACTAGTTGCCCAGGGATATTGCCAGAAGGAAGGTATTGATTTTGAAGAAACCTTCGCTCCTGTTGCCCGTGTTGAGTCCATTCGTATTCTTCTAGCTTTTGCCATTTCAAAGGGTTTTAAGCTTTTTCAAATGGATGTTAAGAGTGCTTTTTTGAACGGGTACATAGAAGAGGAGGTTTATGTTAGGCAACCCCCCGGTTTTGAGAACCCTAAGTTTCCTCGACATGTTTTTAAGTTGCACAAAGCTTTATACGGGTTGAAGCAAGCCCCCAGGGCTTGGTATGACCGGTTAAAGCAATTTTTGTTGGGGAAGGGCTTTGTGATGGGTTCTGTGGACAAAACTCTCTTTTTGCTCAGAGTTGCTTCAGATTTCTTAGTTGCTCAGATTTACGTGGACGATATTATTTTTGGCGGTACTACTGATTCTCTTGTGTCCAAGTTCTCTGAGCAGATGCACAGTGAGTTTGAGATGAGCCTCATGGGTGAGCTCAAGTACTTCTTAGGGCTCCAGATCAAGCAGACCAAGGACGGCACCTTCATCCACCAAGGTAAGTACACTCGTGATATGTTAAAGAAATTTGACTTTGGTGGTGAATTGAAGCCGCAGATGACCCCGATGGGCACTTCTCGGGGTCTAGACAAGGACGAGAGCGGAGTCAAGGTCAATGAGAGAGAGTTTCGAGGGATGATCGGTTCACTGCTGTACTTGACGGCGACGAGGCCAGATATACAGTTCGCCGTAGGACTGTGCACGCGCTTCCAGTGTTCACCACGTGCGTCTCATCGGCAAGCTGTCAAGCGTATCTTTAGGTATCTTACTTATGCGCCCGATCTCGGTCTTTACTATTCAGCATCATCATCTCTTGATTTATCTGGCTTTTCGGATGCCGACTTTGGTGGGTGCCGGTTGGATCGCAAGTCGACTTCCGGTACTTGCCAGTTTCTTGGTTCTTCTCTTGTCTCTTGGTCTTCTCGAAAGCAATCTGGAGTTGCTCTTTCGACCACAGAGGCTGAGTACGTAGCTGTTGCTCACAGTTGGTTTGGATGATTTCCACTCTACGAGATTTTGGGTTGTTCTTTCCTACCAGAGTTCCTTTGTTTTGCGACAGCACCAGTGCAATTAGTGTAGGGAAAAACCCATGTCTCCATTCAAAAACCAAACATATTGATGTGCGCTTTCACTTCTTGCGGGATCAATATGAGAAAGGTGTCATTGACCTTGTTCATGTTGATACCCATCATCAGTTGGCTGACATTTTCACCAAACCCCTAGATCAGTCAACATTCGAGCGTTGACGAGGGGATTTGGGTGTTGTGTATCCTTTCTAGGATATTTTGCGTCAGTTTTCTTTCTTCTTTACTCTTTTCTTGAGTCCTTTTGTGTGTGTTCCTTTCATACATATTCACATATCACACTTTTGAGCCTGCTCTGATATATGATTGATTTGCTTTACTTAGTCTAGTTGGTACATGCTTTTGATTACTTGTCAATGATCATGTTTTGGTTCAGTTCACGTGATATATCTGATATCTGTCATATGCATGGATTTTATACTTTAAACTTGAAAAATGATCACCATTGCTTCCTGTAACTAGCATGTGTAGGATGAGTGCTTTTGTTCTCTGTTACATGCTGTAGGACCGAAAGTAGCGACCAGAGGGGGGGTGAATGGGCGCCTTAAAAATTCTTTCGAATCAATGGCCTGTTCCCAATACCCAACGCACCTCAAAATACTACGCAGTAGAAAATAAACAGAAGACCTAAGTCTAAAGGTTTCTAACCTAGAAGCAACTGATGATAAACAGTGTAAAACTAAAGTGGTGCAACTAGGCAGATGAACAATTTGAGACAGGCCTAAACTTCTCAATGAAATGATCTAAGTATGTATAAAATGAAAAGAGAAGTTACTGTCAAAATTTGTCTCCTGTTCGGAACTTGGCGAAGCCCCCTTCGCACGACGAGGTCTGCTTCGGAGGTTGGTGACGGAGTCTGTCCGAAATGCCGAAGGTGTCACTGTCTAGCCTAGTTCGAAGTGGTAAGAAGCGAAGTGTACTTCGGAGCGAAGTAAAACAGTGCCGGAGCCTGGTTCGAAGTATGTACTTCGAAGACAAGGCTTCGAACACAGCTTCGAACCAAGAGCTTCGGAGCAAAGTGACAAAGTCGGAGCCTGCTTCGAAGTGAGCACTTCGAAGACAAAACTTCGAACACAACTTTGAACCGAGAGCTTCGAAGCACAACCTTCGAACAGAAAGCTTCGAACACAACACACAAACAGACAACCTTCGAACAAAGAAGCGAAGCCTGTCACGCGGCAGAAAAACAAGTCCGAAGCCAATGCTCTACCTGCGAAAAGAGCAAGCTCCGAAAAGAGAGGCGAAGGGTGACACGCTACACAGAAATCAGTGCGAGGCCTAGCGGAGCTACAAGCTTCGAACCCAACTTTGAAACTTGTCGAAGTATGGACTTCGAACAGATAGGGTCGAAGCCCCTTCGCACTATTGTTCGAAGTATGTGATGCTGTCGATCAGAAAAATGCTTCGAAGCTTAGCAACACAGAACGCAAACCAAATACCGAAGATCGAACGAAGCCTTCGAAAGAGATAAATCGAAGCCTACCTCGCGAAACTGAGGGGCTTCGAACACAGAGTAGCTTCGCTCGAAACACAGCCAAAAAGGTGACAGACCCTGTCAGCCTCGATCAAAAGGCTGTGCAGTAGAAGGTGAAAAGCTGCACAGACTACTGTAGCTACAGGAAAGTAGTACTACTTACAACAGCAAGAACTAGTACTCAGTTTGTGAAGAACAGAAGCAACAGAAGAAGCTTCTCCTCAAGAAATAAATTCACCAGCCCGTAGCTGAAGCAATAACTCTCCAAACCAAACAAGTGCAACAAATAAAATCAGCAGGGACCAAGGCTTAAATGCATCCAAGAGTTTAGAGTAAGAATAATGCACAAACAGGAGGGAACACAAGCCTGGCGGCGCACACAGGAGAGAGAAACGGGAAACAAAATGACCCAAAGAGTGGATTTGATTTCAGCACAAAAGGGGGTGGTCCAAACCCTAGGGATTGGGGTGCTATTTATAGGCAGCCCAACACTAGGAATATTCTACCAGCCCCTTAGGATTTTTACAGACTCAAAAATAAAGGAAAAGACTCTACTGCCCTTAGGAATTTTTTCAGACACAACTGACTGACTGTGGGCCTAGAGTTACAGATGACTTATCCGGAAGCTAAGTTTTCGTAGCGACTACGACTTCTCTTCTGGATAGTCGGATACAGAATCAACGGTTGTCAGTTTTATGCCGAAACTGACAAAGCCTCCACCAGCTTTGCACCAGGTACCCGGATTGGGCCGGCCCGACTCCGCAGCTCTCTCAGCCCGGCAATCGCTCACCGCCCGTGTACCTGAGTCAGTCCTGGTCAACAGCCTAGTGGGTCTTCTACTGCTTCTGGCCCATGCACCCGGATTGGGCCAGCCCGACTTCGCAGCCTCCTCTGCCCGACAGTCGCTCGCTGCCCGTGTACCTGAGTCACACGCGGCCCATGAAACAGCAGATCTCCTCTTCTTCAGTCCTCATTGACTATCGTTGACAATGACTCATCACTTCTGGAGCCATGAGGCCCACGCTATTCAGCATGGCTCCTCAATCTCCCCCTTGATGAGTGCATTGTCAACACTCCTCAATTCTCAGCTCTTCAGCACCTGCGAACAAATGTGGAAACACGAAAACAAAATACAAGAGAACAAAGAAGACGAAAAAATAAGGTAAAAGTTTAACCCTAATGACCAAAAGCCAAACAAAAGCAAGAAACGGTCATTATGGTTAACCAAAACGTAAAAGCTCAAAATGAGTGCGATTGCAGAATAACAAGGATATCAACAGAGTAAGAACTCCCCCTTAAACTCTGATCCCAAATTTTCTCCCCCTTGTTGACAAGTGAACTCATCAAGCACTCAAAAGAGACACAGACTCCCCCTGAAATGCAACTTCCCCTAAAAATATGCAGTGAATGCAATTGGGGTGCAGGTGGAGTGAAGAAAGCATGCTTCTCAGATATGATTTACTGCAAATACAGTATCTAACAGGTATAGCAAAAGATATACTGTCTAAGACACATGGCATGATCAGTGCAAGAGATGATATCTAAAGAAAGTCATTTAGCACGCATTTTTCAGTTTTTGCAAATAAAAGCATCACCACATTTTCTAGTAAACAAGCAAGGTAAAACATGAGATGCAGAAGCTAACTGAAATCTACCAAGATAAGCATTGTTCAAAAACAAAGTGCTTCAGCAAACTTGTTATCTTTTAGATGTTCAGGCTTTTTCATTTTCCTTTGTCATTTTTGCCAAGGGTTATTTGCATGTCAAATCTTATGCTAACCGACCAAGTCAAGCCTAGGCCAGAACTGGACCATCAGAAGCTTAAGACATTGGTCTTGGCATACACTACACTGTCCTAGTTCATACCAAAGTGCTATGGTAAGCAGTCCAGAACAATATAATGCGACAAAGCAAACCCACTTGGATCTTTTCAACTTAAGCATAAAAAGGCATGGAATTTTCATTCATTTTTGATTTTTATCATTTTTATAGCACATTTTCCATGTTAAAGCATAAAGATGTCCAAGTTGCATATCTGCATCTATGTGATGAACTAGCTACAAGGCATGTAACAAATAGCAAAAGCACTCAGCCTACACATGCTAGTTACCAGAAGCAATGGTGATCATTTTTCAAGTTGAAAGCGTAAAAGCCATGCATATGACAGATATCAGACATATCAAGCGAACTGAAACAAAGCATGATCATTGACAAGTAATCAAAAGCATGTACCAGCTAGAATAAGTAAAGCAGTTCAATCATATAACAGAAGCAGACTCAAAAGTGTGATATGTGAATATGGATGATATGAACACACACCAAAAAGACTCAAGAAAAGAGAAAAGAAGAAAGAAAACTGACGCAAAATATCCTAGAAAGGATACACAACACCCAAATCCCCTCTTAAACGCTCAAAAGTAGACTGATCTAGGGGTTTGGTGAAAATGTCAGCCAACTGATGATGGGTATCAACATGAATAAGGTCAATGACACCTTTCTCATATTGATCCCGCAAGAAGTGAAAGCGCACATCAATATGTTTGGTTTTTGAATGGAGACACGGGTTTTTCCCTACACTAATAGCACTAGTGCTGTCGCAAAACAATGGAACCCTGGTAGGAAAGAACAACCCAAAGTCTCGTAGAGTGGAAATCATCCAAACCATCTGTGAGCAGCAGCTGGCAGCAGCTACATACTCAGCCTCTGTGGTCGAAAGAGCAACTCCAGATTGCTTTCGAGAAGACCAAGATACAAGGGAAGAACCAAGAAACTGGCAAGTACCGGAAGTCGACTTGTGATCCAACCGGCACCCACCAAAGTCGGCGTCCGAAAAGCCAGATAAATCAAGAGATGATGATGCTGAATAATAAAGACCAAGATCAGGCGCATAGGTGAGATACCTGAAAATGCGCTTGACAGCCTGCCGGTGAGACGCGCGTGGTGAAGACTGAAAACGCGCGCAAAGTCCCACGGCCAACTGTATGTCCGGTCTTGTTGCCGTCAAGTACAACAGCGAACCGATCATCCCTCGAAATTCTCTCTCATTGACCTTGACACCGCCCTCGTCCTTGTCCAAACCCCCAGAAGTACCCATCGGGGTCATCTGCGGCTTTAATTCACCACCAAAGTCAAATTTCTTAAGCATGTCACGAGTATACTTACCTTGGTGGATGAAGGTGCCGTCCTTGGTCTGCTTGATCTGGAGCCCTAAGAAGTACTTAAGTTCACCCATGAGGCTCATCTCAAACTCACTGTGCATCTGCTCAGAAAACTTGGACACAAGAGAATCAGTAGTACCGCCAAAGATAATATCGTCCACGTAAATCTGAGCAACTAAAAATCTGAAGCATCTCTGAGCAAGAAAAGAGTTTTGTCCACAGAACCCATCACAAAGCACTTCCCCAACAAAAATTGCTTCAACCGGTCATACCAAGCCCTGGGCGCTTGCTTCAACCCGTATAAAGCTTTGTGCAACTTAAAAACATGTCGAGGAAACTTAGGGTTCTCAAAACCGGGGGGTTGCCTAACATAAACCTCCTCTTCTATGTACCCGTTCAAAAAAGCACTCTTAACGTCCATTTGAAAAAGCTTAAAACCCTTTGAAACGGCAAAAGCTAGAAGGATGCGAATGGACTCAAGACGGGCAACAGGAGCGAAGGTTTCTTCAAAGTCAATACCTTCCTTCTGGCAATAACCCTGGGCAACCAGTCGAGCCTTGTTGCGCACCACAACCCCATCTTCACCTTGTTTGTTCTTGAACACCCACTTGGTGCCTATGGGGTTGCATCCTGGTGGCGGCTCAACTAGTGTCCAAACCCGATTGCGGACAAAATTCTCAAGCTCTTCTTGCATAGCATTAATCCAATTAGAATCAGAAAGAGCATGAGAAATGTCTCTGGGCTTAAAAGATGCAACAAACGCAGATTCAGCAAACACAGCGAGAGAGGCAGAAGAACGCAAAGTTCTCTCGGTCAAATCACCAATGATGAGCTCTGAGGGGTGATCACGCTGAACTGCTCGGGTTCCCTGGTGATCCGAAGTCACCTCACCGGAGTCAGCAGCTGGCACCTCTGGACTCGACTGAGGGGGCTCGATCGAAGTGGAAGAAGTGATCAGAGGTCCGCCCTCATCATCAGTCGAAGTCTCAGAAGGTGTGGGCTCTGCGGGGGATGCAGAAGGCCCACCCTCAACAGCAGCTGGAGTATCCTCATCTTCCTCGAAGATGGACTCTCCGAGCTCATCATCACCAGAAAGCTCAAAAGAAGGAGTCAAAGAAGGCAAGGACTCATCAAATGAAACTTCACAAGTCTCGACAAGCAGCTGGGATTCGAGGTTCCAAACACGGAAGCCTCGAGAATGCAATGCATAACCAAGAAAAACACCATCCCAGCAACGAGACTCAAACTTGTCCAAATGCCCTCCCTTCTTGAGCACAAAGCACTTGCAGCCAAACGCTCGCAAGTGGCTCACTTTGGGCTGTCTGCCAAAACGCAACTCATATGATGTCTTACCAATGTAAGCTCTAAGAAAAATGCGGTTGGCCAGATAGCAAGCCGTGTTCATGGCTTCAGCCCAAAAACGCCTAGGAGTCCTGTGCTCATCGAGCATCGTCCTGGCCATCTCAACTAGCGTGCGGTTCTTTCGTTCCACAACGCCGTTCTGTGGGGGAGTGTAAGGAGAAGAAAACTGATGGTTCAGACCCTGATCACTACAGAAGCTGACGAACTGAGAGTTCTTGAACTCAGAGCCGTTGTCGGAGCGAATTGCTCGCATCCGACCATTGTTCTCATTCTTCAGCTTCAAAATCAGGTCATGGACAAATTGAAAGGTTTCATCCTTAGACTCCAAAAAGAAAACCCACGAGAAACGAGAAAAGTCGTCAACAATCACAAGTGCATACCACTTCCCACCGACTGAGCGTACCCGAGCTGGACCTACAGTGTCCAAATGTAAAAGCTCGCCTGGATACGAGGTCATCACCTGAGTCACAGGTGAGTGAGAAGCGGCAACCATTTTCCCATGACGACAGGGATGACAAACTAGATCCTTCTCCATTTTAAGCTTGGGCAATCCTCGGATGAGGTCCATAGAGCTTAACCTGACTAGCAGATCAAAACTCAAATGACCTAACCTCCTATGCCACTTCCAGAGCTCAGAAGAAGATCCAGCAATCAAACAACGAGAAGGGCCAAAAGAACTAGAGAAGTCAATTCGAAAAACTTTACCGAAGGGTAAAATCTGACAAACCAAAGATCCTCTAGAATCAACCACAGAAGAATTGCCCTTCTTAAAACGCACTTCCAAACCATCCTCAAGAAGTTGCGAAACCGAGATTAAATTAAAGTTCAGATTTTTAACCAAAGCAACATTCTTTAAAGAGAAATGGTCTGAAATGCTGATTGAGCCTATGCCACTTACTTTCCCTTGACCGCTGTTCCCGAATGTGATGTACTCTTTGGAGCTCGGGGGAGTGAGACTGGAGAACCATCTGCGATGTCCCGTCATGTGGTGAGAACATCCTGAGTCCATAATCCAAATATCCTCCAGTCCCCGGTCCTGCACAATCAATGTCTGTAAGTGGGAGCAAATGGTCCGGCACCAGGTTTAGCAAAAGAGATAAACCAGTGTCGAGCCATCTGCTCAAAAGATGGAAAGCGAAAACCATCAAAAGAGTTTGGACCAAAACGCGGCTCAAAACGCGGTCCACGGTTCTTCCTATCCCTGCGGCCATGAGGTCCAGAGCCGTAGCCAACACGGTATGGAACTCTGCCGGAACGGACACCACCAACTAGAGCACGGGCAAGAAAGCCGTCTCCTCTACCGCCACCTACACGACGCGGCCTGGCCTCCAGCCTCTCCCCGCGCCGAGGAACACGCAGTCTACCACCCTGCTGGTAGAACTGCTCCTGATCACTACGAGCCCTCTCTGCTCTCTCAACCCGCTTCCTTCTGAAGCAAAACTCCGCAAGATGCCCATCTCTCTGACAATACTCACAATGATAGGTAGGTTTCTTGGGATGTGGTTGAGGCTTGGGGTTCTTGGGCTTGGTAGTGTTAGGTGTGGTCTTCTTGGGCTGAGAGGGTCCAGGAAGAGAGTCAAGAGAAGTGTGGAGATTTTTGGGCTTTGGAACCCAGATAGGTTTCTTGGGTGGAGCTTTAGGTGGTTCATTGATCACTCCATCCTTGGGCTGACAAGCCTGGGAAGACTCAGTGGAGTGAGTCTTGGGATATCTCTGCTCTGGAGTCATTTTACTCCACTCCACTGCCCGGCTGATGGCACTCTCAAAGTCAGCCTTGGTGTAGGTGTAACCTACCCCAAACCCATCCTGCCTCTTGAACTGCTAGATCATCATGCCAAGCTGTGGCTCTCTGGCACTGATCCAACTCAGGATAGACCGGAGGTAAAATTCTCATTTTGAGAATCTGCTAGCTCCTTTCTCAAAGAAGCTAGAACCTCCACCTGAGACAGGCAGGTCTCACACTCATTCTCTACTTGGACAGACTTCCCGGCTTTTAGCTTAATCAACTCCATTCTAAGAGACAGGCAATTCTCACAGACAGTGGGTGGAACTGACAATGTCTCAAGCTCTAGCCTAGTCTGCGCAAGCTCAGCTCTCATCCTCTCTAAATCACCCAAATGCTCATCGCCCTTGGATTTCAGCTCAGCTAAGGCAGCTAGATGCGATGGGCAATCAACACAGGGTGCGACGACAGTGGCTTGAGCATCTTTCAGCTCCAGCTGAGCGCTTTCAAGCTCAGTGGCCAAAGCGTCCCTCTCATCAACCCTTTCTGTGTACCTGGACTTCAGAGTCGACAGGTCACACAGAAGCACCTCACACTTCGGGCACTCACTGCTATCACCCAAGCAAGGGGAAGAAGATAGACTTTCTATTCTACCGTTGGCTACGGCAAGCTCACTTTCTAACTCGTCTATCCTTTTCTTAGCCCCCCTAAGCAGTTTCTCCCGATACTTCAACTCCTGACGATTGCTCTCAAGTAAATCAACAATTTCGCGCTCATAAGATGATACCTTGCTATCGTCGTCGTCGGAGTCGTCGGAGGAGCTCTTTTCTTCTCTATCCCCAAGAGCCATGGAGCAGAAGCTCTTGCGGGATCTTCGGCGCTGGTGTGAGCGGCTCTTCGGCTTGTCTCCGAAGGCCATGAAGCAGAGGCCCGCCGGATCATCCTTGTCCTTCCCCTTCCTGATGGCGATCTCCTCATCGCTTGAGCTCGATGAAGAGGAAGAAGTCGTGGACTGCTTGGAGTAGCTCTTCTCCATCTCGGCGAAGAAGGCCTTGTCGCGCTTCTTGTTCTCTCACCGGTAGTCCTTCAGGGCCTTCTTGAAGAACCGAGTCTTTGGCTTGCCCTTGTTGAAGGAGGGGCTCTCATGCTTGCCGGAGTCGTGGAAGCTGCTGCCGGTGCCCTTCTTGTATCCACTACGCTTGGGGCAGTCGGCGATGAAGTGTCCTGGATCACCACATTCAAAACATCCGGATTTTGTGCCGTGTCTTTTGAACATTCTCTTATCATAGACACGACGCACCCGGTTGTTAAAGAGACACAAATCATCATCTCCCAACAACTCAAGCTGGTCCTCAGTGATAGACATCAAAGAGAACCCAGCACAGCTCACAGCAGAGGGATCAACTGAAGGTGTAGCAAGGGCCAGGGATTTTGATCCAGAACCAGTGAGATTTGATCTCAACTGAATATCTACCTCAGTGGCCTTCAGCTTGCTAAACAACTCAGAAATGGTCAAGGTATCGTAAGAAGTACTCTCAACGATAGATGATACCTTGATCTCCCAGATCTTTGGGTCCAAGGTATGAAGAACCTTGAGCGCCTGCTCATGATCTGAGACTAACTGAGCACCCTCAGCCTTGTTGTCCCGAAGCTTGTTAATGATCGACTGAAAGCGACCAAACAAAGCCTCAACAGATTCACCCGGCTTCTGTGTGAAGTTCTCGTACTCACGCCGGTAGGTCTGATAGAGCCGAGCCTTGACCTGTGCTGTTCCCTCATGGTGTGCCTTGAGGGTAGCCCAGATCTCTCTCGCAGTGGAGAGATGACTCACTCGCTCAAATTCAGTGGGACCTAAACCAGAAAATAAAATGTTCACAGCCTTACTGTTGCTCAGATGCTGAGCAATAATACCAGCAGTACCATGCTCAGTGACTGGCAAAATGACAAACGTGCTGTGAACGCAAATGTCCCATATGTCCGAACCCTGGCTCATGAGATAGGCTCGCATGCGAGTCTTCCAATAATTATAGCCATAGGCTTCCAAGGACGGGACCTTGCCAGGAGACGTCATAGTCACTACTGGGGTTAGAACCGGTTAAGGTATGGAAAAACCCTAACCTCGCTCTGATACCACTTGTAGGACCGAAAGTAGCGACCAGAGGGGGGTGAATGGGCACCTTAAAAATTCTTTCGAATCAATGGCCTGTTCCCAATACCCAACGCACCTCAAAATACTATGCAGCAGAAAATAAACAGAAGGCCTAAGTCTAAAGGTTTCTAACCTAGAAGCAACTGATGATAAACAGTGTAAAACTAAAGTGGTGCAACTAGGCAGATGAACCATTTGAGACAGGCCTAAACTTCTCAATGAAATGATCTAAGTATGTATAAAATGAAAAGAGAAGTTACTGTCAAAATTTGTCTCCTGTTCGGAACTTGGCGAAGCCCCCTTCGCACGACGAGGTCTGCTTCGGAGGTTGGTGACGGAGTCTGTCCGAAATGCCGAAGGTGTCACTGTCTAGCCTAGTTCGAAGTGGTAAGAAGCGAAGTGTACTTCGGAGCGAAGTAAAACAGTGCCGGAGCCTGGTTCGAAGTATGTACTTCGAAGACAAGGCTTCGAACACAGCTTCGAACCAAGAGCTTCGGAGCAAAGTGACAAAGTCGGAGCCTGCTTCGAAGTGAGCACTTCGAAGACAAAACTTCGAACACAACTTTGAACCGAGAGCTTCGAAGCACAACCTTCGAACAGAAAGCTTCGAACACAACACACAAACAGACAACCTTCGAACAAAGAAGCGAAACCTGTCACGCGGCAGAAAAACAAGTCCGAAGCCAATGCTCTACCTGCGAAAAGAGCAAGCTCCGAAAAGAGAGGCGAAGGGTGACACGCTACACAGAAATCAGTGCGAGGCCTAGCGGAGCTACAAGCTTCGAATCCAACTTCGAAACTTGTCGAAGTATGGACTTCGAACAGATAGGGCCGAAGCCCCTTCGCACTATTGTTCGAAGTATGTGATGCTGTCGATCAGAAAAATGCTTCGAAGCTTAGCAACACAGAACGCAAACCAAATACCGAAGATCGAACGAAGCCTTCGAAAGAGATAAATCGAAGCCAACCTCGCGAAACTGAGGGGCTTCGAACACAGAGTAGCTTCGCTCGAAACACAGCCAAAAAGGTGACAGACCCTGTCAGCCTCGATCAAAAGGCTGTGCAGTAGAAGGTGAAAAGCTGCACAGACTACTGTAGCTACAGGAAAGTAGTACTACTTGCAACAGCAAGAACTAGTACTCAGTTTGTGAAGAACAGAAGCAACAGAAGAAGCTTCTCCTCAAGAAATAAATTCACCAGCCCGTAGCTGAAGCAATAACTCTCCAAACCAAACAAGTGCAACAAATAAAATCAGCAGGGACCAAGGCTTAAATGCATCCAAGAGTTTAGAGTAAGAATAATGCACAAACAAGAGGGAACACAAGCCTAGCGGCGCACACAGGAGAGAGAAACGGGAAACAAAATGACCCAAAGAGTGGATTTGATTTCAGCACAAAAGGGGGTGGTCCAAACCCTAGGGATTGGGGTGCTATTTATAGGCAGCCCAACACTAGGAATATTCTACCAGCCCCTTAGGGTTTTTATAGACTCAAAAATAAAGGAAAAGACTCTACTGCCCTTAGGAATTTTTACAGACACAACTGACTGACTGTGGGCCTAGAGTTACAGATGACTTATCCGGAAGCTAAGTTTTCATAGCGACTACGGCTTCTCTTCTGGACAGTCGGATACAGAATCAACGGTTGTCAGTTTTATGCCGAAACTGACAAAGCCTCCACCAGCTTTGCACCAGGTACCCGGATTGGGCCGGCCCGACTCCGCAGCTCTCTCAGCCCGGCAATCGCTCACCGCCCGTGTACCTGAGTCAGTCCTGGTCAACAGCCCAGTGGGTCTTCTATTGCTTCTGGCCCATGCACCCGGATTGGGCCAGCCCGACTTCGCAGCCTCCTCTGCCCGACAGTCGCTCGCTGCCCGTGTACCTGAGTCACACGCGGCCCATGAAACAGCAGATCTCCTCTTCTTCAGTCCTCATTGACTATCGTTGACAATGACTCATCACTTCTGGAGCCATGAGGCCCACGCTATTCAGCATGGCTCCTCACATGCCTTGTAGCTAGATGCAGATATGCAACTTGGACATCTTTATGCTTTAACATGGAAAATGAGCTATAACAATCAAAAATGAATGAATATTCCATGCCTTTTTATGCTTGAGTTGAAAAGATCCAAGTGGGTTTGCTTTGTCGCATTGCATTGTTCTGGACTGCTTACCATAGCACTTTGGTATGAACTAGGACAGTGTAGTGTATGCCAAGACCAATGTCTTAAGCTTCTGATGGTCCAGTTCTGGCCTAGGCTTGACTTGGTCGGTTAGCATAAGGATTGACATGCAAATAACCCTTGGCATAAATGAAAAAAGAAAATTGAAAAAGCCTGAACATTTAAAAGATAACAAATTTGCTGAAGCACTTTTGGTTTGGACAATGCTTATCTTGGTGGATATCAGTTAGCCTCTGCATCTCATGTTTTACCTTGCTTGTTTACTGGAAAATGTGGTGATGCCTTTGTTTGCCAAAACTGAAAAATGCGTGCTAATGACTTTCTTTAGATATCATCTGTTGCACTGATCATGCCATGTGTCTTAAGACAGTATCTCTTTTGCTATACTTGTTAGATGCTGTAATTGCAGTCAATCATATTTGAGAAGCATGCTTTCTACACTCCTTATGCACTCCAGTTGAATCCACTGCATATGTTGAGGGGGAGTTGCATTTCAGGGGGAGTCCGTGTCTCTTTTGAGTGCTTGATGAGTTCACTTGTCAACAAGGGGGAGAATATTTGGGATCAGAGTTTAAGGGGGAGTTCTTACTCTGTTGATATCCTTGTTGATTCTGAAATCACACTCATTTTGAGCTTTTATGTTTTGGTTAACCATAATGACCGCTTCTTGCTTTTGTTCGGCTTTTGGTCATTAGGGTTAAACTTTTTACCTTATTTTTCTTCTTCTTTGTTTTCTTGTGTTTTGTTTTCGTGTTTCCACATTTGTTCGCAGGTGCTGAAGAGCTGAAGAAGAGGAGTGTTGACAATGCACTCATCAAGGGGGAGATTGAGGAGCCATGTTGAATAGCGTGGGCCTCATGGCTCCAGAAGTGATGAGTCATTGTCAACGATAGTCAAAGAGGACAGAAGAAGAAGAGATCTGCTGTTTCATGGGCCGCGTGTGACTCAGGTACACGGGCAGCGAGCGACTGTCGGGCAGAGGAGGCTGCGAAGTCGGGCTGGCCCAATCCGGGTACATGGGCCAGAAGCAGTAGAAGACCCACTGGGCTGTTGACCAGGATTGACTCAGGTACACGGGCGGTGAGCGATTGCCGGGCTGAGAGAGCTGCGGAGTCGGGCCGGCCCAATCCGGGTACCTGGTGCAAAGTCGGTGGAGGCTTTGTCAGTTTCGGCGCAAAACTGACAACCGTCGATCTTGTATCCGACTGTCCAGAAGAGAAGGCGTAGTCGCTACGAAAACTTAGCTTCCGGATAAGTCATCTGTATCTCTAGGCCCACAGTCAGTCAGTCGTGTCTGTAAAAATTCCTAAGGGCAGTAGAGTCTTTTCCTTATTTTTGAGTCTGTAAAAACCCTAAGGGGCTGGTAGAATATTCCTAGTGTTGGGCAGCCTATAAATAGGACCCCAATCCCTAGGGTTTGGACTACCCCTTCTAGAATTCACTTTTTAATCCATTGGGTCATTTTGTCTCTCACGCTCTCTCTCCTGTGTGCGCCGCCAGGCACTGGTTCATCCCTTTTTTTGCCTTGCATTTACTTTGCTCCTGTGAGATTGAATTCTTTGTTAGTTGTTGAGGTGTGCATTGCTTCCTCTGATTCAAGAAGCTTCGGTTTGTTGTGCTGGTTGATTTTATCCCTGAGGATGTGTCTATGTTGCGTGTGTTCTTCATGAGAAGTAGTACTAGTTCTTGCTGTTGCAAGTAGTACTGCTACTGTAGCTACAGTACTCGCTGTCAGCCTTTTTACCTTCTACCGCACAGCTTTTTGATCGAAGCAGACTAGTTTAAATGCCTTTTTGACTGTTTTCTGGCGAAGCCATCATCTCAGTTTCGAAGCCCCTCAGCTCCGTGAGGCAGGCTTCGAACGTATACCCTCAGAGGCTTCGTTCGAACTTCAGACTGCATTGTTGTATTCTGTGTGTCTGGCTTCGAAGTATTTTTTAAAATTGTCTGCGTCTCTACCTCGAACGTCTGTGCGAAGGTACTTCGACTTGAGCCCTTCGAAGTCCTCACTTCGACGGGTTTCGAAGTTGACTTCGGAGCTTGTCCTCTGATAGACTTCGCTTTGTTTTCTCTGACGTGTGTCAGCCTTCGCCTCTCGTTTCGAAGCTTACTCCTTTCGAAGGTAGAGTGTAGGCTTCTAATTTGTTTTTCTGTCGTGTGACAGGCTTCGCTTCTTTGTTCGAAGGTTGTCTGTTTGCGTGCTGTGTTCGAAGTTTTGTCTTCGAAGTACACACTTCGAAGCAGGCTCCGACTCTGTCACTTCGCTCCGAAGCATACTTCGCTCCCTGCCCCTTCGAACTAGGTTAGACCAAAACACCTTCGGCATCTCGGACAAGCTTCGCAACTGACCTCCGAAGCAGGCTTCGTCACCATCTCTGAAGCAGACCTCGACGGGCGAAGCAGGCTTCGCCAAGTTCCGAACAGGAGACAAATTTGGACAGTAACTTCTCATTTCACTTTACATATACTTAGATCATTTCATTGGGAAGTTTAGGCCTGATATACAGTACTCATCTGCCTAGTTGCACGTCTTTAATAGTTCTCTGTTTGTCAACAGTTGCTTCTAGGTTAGATACCTTTAGACTTAGGCCCTCTGTTTATTTTCTGCTGCATAGTCTTTTGAGGTGCGTTGGGTATTGGGAACAGGCCATTGATTCGAAAGAATTTTTAAGGCGCCCATTCACCCCCCCCCCTCTGGTCGCTACTTTCGGTCCTACAATAGTGGCCCCCACTATCAGCTTCATCTTCCCCACGTCACCACTGCCCTAAATCACGTCGACCGAAACCCTAGTGCTGCCATTACTCCGCTGTTGGCCCCCTTCCATAAAATTGACGCCGTATTATTGCTCCCCGCAATCCCAGGACCCCTTTCCCCCATACAAACGATGTGTTAAGGCCCGAGATCACCGGAGTTCATGCATGGCAGGTTCGACATGAAATATGGAAACCCCTTTCCATGTATGCAACCTGCCATCTTCATTGTCGGTGCCACTATAAGAACCCCCGCACTCCACCGCGTTCAGCCCTTGCTTCACCGTGTAGCCCTCACACGATTAGAGCGCCCAAAATGTAGTTTAGTGCTGCCCCTCTGTCTGGACTCCAGCCATCACTCACCGACGCCGAAGCCCTTCTCTGCCGCCGTCAACCGCACCAACATGACCGCCGTCGCCTCCTCGACCCCGGCCACCCCTCCGTTCCCGCTGAAGGCCACTGGAGCACCGTCCCCGCCGTTGACCCGAAGCCTCAATGCCACCTCACCCATCGATGACCACACTCCGACGACTGCCAAACCCCATCTCCGATAACCCCATGCTCGCCATTATTCTGGTTCTATTTCCGCACATAAAACTGGTTGTCGGTCATCACTTTCGTCGTTGTGGCCACCACCACCTCCCTACCGTCACCAGAGACGAACGACATGCACTGTCCCATATCACGCATGCTGGATCGAACCAGGGTCGCGCGATCCGATTTGAACGACCAAGATTAAATCACTGGTCGATTTAATCCAGTCCATCCATCCCGAGCGAATCGGTATCCCGTGATCTCAGCCATTGCTTTTTATTTAAAACAGCCGCACATTCTATGGCCGCCAGATCTTGATCTGGTGGTCGATCTAAATTCAGCTCACGCGCACAGTGTGCATGTTCACGGTGGACCTGGCTCTCCGTGGACTGGCGACTGCTTTAGGATTTAAATTAAATTCCAAAAATTGATTTAAAACTTCAAAAATTCATAACTTCTTCAAATTAACTCCAAACTTTACCATTCAAATTCTAGAAAATTCATGTTTGTATTGTTTTTTATCCAAATTAAAACCAAGAGTATTGTTTTAAACTTTAAAAAATCATATTTACCCCATTTTAACTCCAAATTTCACCATTTCAATTTCATAAGGCCCCTCTTTTTTTTTCTACAACTTTAGCCTATTTATTTCAAATGAATGTACTGTTCATTTTATTATGTTTAAATTGTGTGTTGTTCTCGTTTTGCGTGCCACAAAGACTACGACGCTGTCGAGGAGCCAGAGTTTTATCCCGAGGTTCCACCATCTCCATTAACTAACCAAGGCAAGTCACCACCCCATTCTTTAGCATATTGAACCCAGTTTTATTTAAAATATCACTAAAACCCATAGGTTATAAATACATTAGTCAAATTAAAAGCCTTACATTATATTTATTTATATCCCCGACCTTGAAGTGCAAACCCAAGTCATGCTATTGAGCCTAAAACTCCTTGTCACCATAATAGTATTACTATTAGATAGTGTCCAATGTATCGACACAACCGGTATATGATAAAATGAGTCGTAGAGATTCTGATTCTATTATATGGTCCCCATGATTTCTCTCACACCTGGAATTCTATTGGATATGGAGTTTTGGTTTAGTATGTTAGGATGGTGACATCCGGGTGCAAGCGAGGGCATTGGTTAGTCGCACCCGGGGTACTATAAGGATCGGTCCATGGGATCCATTGCAATACACTTCCGTACTAACCACAAGTCTAATGGCGAAGTCCAAACTAGAGGTATGGGGCGTTTCAACTTGAGGCACCATTTGGAGATGGGTCCAGTAGCACCTACAGGTGACTAGTACCGACGAGGCACAAAAGGGGGCGCGACGTTGGTCCAGTGCGCTGGCGTGCCGACGAAACCTAGAGTGGGTGTTATTGGGTTGGAGCGTCTCATTCTAAAGGTTTTTGGCATGAGTTCCTGTGGTATGGGTCATCTCGTTACACTTTGGTGTGCGGGGATGAGTTCTTTCCTTGGGGGTACAGTAGTACACTTCTGATCAGAGTTTTAAATCTTTTCGAAAAGCCGAGCCCATGGTCAAGGGCGGGTTGTGTGAAATTTCGCAGTTAGTTTACATTTGTGAATGTTGCACAATGGACACTACTACAAACCGTCACTGTAGTGGCGTTGGGCAAAACCACTGTAGTGGCGGGCCATTAGATGCCCGCCACTACAGTTCCTGGTGCTGACGGCAGCACCAGCGCCCGCCACTATTGTTGGTAAAGTAGTGGCGGTCGGTGATGACGTCATCCCGGACCGCCACTATTGTACCAATAGCAGTGGCGGTCGCTGGTGCTGCCCGCCGCTGCTAATATGGCCGCCACTAAAGTATTGATGACATCATTTGCGACCGCCACTACTATTCTAGCTATAAATGCGCAGCTTCTTCCTCCCCGAGCTCTACTAGAGTTCGCATTTAATTTTGTCCGTACAATGGCGACAAAAATCTAGATAAAGAGGGGGGAGGCTTTGTTTTCGTTTCTTTTGAAGGATTTCATTCTAAGAGGTAAATCCATGCCGAATCTCACATTTATTTTGTATTTAATCATGTATACAATGAGTTATTAGCGTTTTTCTAATTTAGGGTTTGTGAATAGAAATTTTCAAATAATCTTCCATTTACAGTGTTACCTTCTCCCAAATGAACAAATATGACCCTCCTCACAATTATTCATCACTTGTATATTGATTTACGTCATTTTAATCTCTTTTTTAATTTGATTTATGATTATAGATCTAGAGTTATGTTGTTTGGAGAGAGAGAGAAACCAATATAGTTAATTTATTTAATAATTTTTTCTGCTTAATAAGTAGTTTTAATTAAAGCATTGAGGATTTTTAATTAATGTTGTTATGAGCGATAATAAATCAATATATTTTCAAATTGTAAATTACTAAAATTAACAATAATGATTTTATTAATATTTTTTCAAATAATATATGTTTTAGATGGAGCACAGGTCCTGGATGTACTCGTCCAACGACGGAGATGTGGTGGCATATTTTAACAGAGTAACTGAATTTACTGAAGCTGCCGCACAATATGCTTCCCGTCAGAGTGAAGAGGCAATATATTGTCCTTGTAAAGTTTGTAAAAATGAAGCGATGTATCCGTGTTCTGATCGTGAAACCATACGATTCCACTTGTTGAAAAATGGTTTCGTGAAGAACTATTATATATGGACGAAACACGGTGAGATGGGCCAAAATCTTCCTGAAGATTCTGATGTGCCGCAAGATGCTCATCAACATAGAAGAGGTTGTGATCATACATCCGACATAACACATGATGATGTTGATCAACATGATGATGATGACGCCTTTGATGTGGAGGAACTGATGCGAAATGTTGCGCCTGAGGTGTTGTTGCAGAGAACTACAACCAAAGGATACGATAACTTTGAAGCACTTGACAAAGCATCAAAAAACCTTCTTTACGAGGAACGCAATGGATGCGATAAGCAGTATACTGTGTTGTACACAATTCTTGAGCTTATGAAACTGAAGGCCAGCAATGGATGGTCTGACACTAGTTTTTCAGATCTTTTACAACTCCTAAAAAAGGTTTTGCCAAAACCCAATGGTTTACCATCTGATACGTACCAAGCAAAGAAGATGATTTGTCCGTTGACTTTGGGCGTTCAGAAGATTCATGCATGCTCGAACCACTGTATCCTATATCGAAAAGAGTATGGATTGTTAGAGAGATGTCCGCAGTGCAACGCGAGTCGATACAAACGTCCAAATGACTGTGTGGAGGACAACAATGACCACCAGAAGAAGAATAATAAGAGGTTGCAGAAGAGGAATAAAAATGTTATTGAAGACCATCCTGGAAAAAAGATGGAGAGGAAAGTTCCAGCCTTAGTAATGTGGTACCTACCAGTGATTGATCGCTTGAAACGTATGTTCTCTAATCCTAGAGATGCTGAACTATTAATCTGGCATTTCACTGGGCGAAAGAAGGACGGAAAACTTCGGCACCCTGCGGATGCTAGGCAGTGGAAATCATTTGACTTGGCCCATCCAGATTTCTCGGACGATCCTAGAAATATCAGGATGGGGCTTAGCACGGATGGAATGAATCCCTTCGGTGAGATGAGGAACCCACATAGTACGTGGCCAGTCTTTCTATGCTTGTTCAACATTCCATCATGGTTGTGCCATAAAAGAAAATACCTTATGCTCACTACTCTAATTTCTGGTCCAAAACAACCTGGCAATGACATTGATATCTTTCTAGAACCTTTGATGGAGGATATGAAACGTCTATGGGAACATGGTGTTTGTGTGTGGGATGAGCACAAGAAAGAGCACTTCAATCTAAGAGCCATAATCTTTTGCACCATAGCTGACAACCCAGGACGCATGTCCCTAACAGGACAGGTTAAAGGAAAGACAGCATGTGTAGTGTGTGTGGACCAGACAGAATCTATGCATCTTCCATCATTCGTTAAGACGATATATATGCGACACCGCAGATTTTTACCAAAAAACCACAAATATCGAAGAAATAGGAACCATTCGACGGTACAATCGAGCTTGGACAGCCTCCACGAAATCGAGATGGCAAATTTCTATTCGAAATGGTAAAGAATATCAAAGTTGTTTTCGGAAAGAAGAGGAAGAAATCTGAAAAAATTTCAAAGGACGCTCTATTTAAAAAGCAGTCGATCTTCTTTAGATATTTGCCCTATTGGAAGGAGTTGGAGATTGGTCATGCTATCGATACAATGCACGTTGAGAAGAATGTCTTCGAAAGCACTATCGGTATTTTGTTAGACATACCGGGAAAATCAAAAGATGGACTCAAAGTACGAAGGGACCTTCAAACTCTCGGAATTAGACCCGAGCTTCACCCACAGGAAAGGGCCAATGGAAAATTTTTCCTTCCGGCTGCTAGCTATAACCTCACAATTGACGAGAAAAGATCAATCTGCAGGTGTCTACATGGAATTAGAGTTCCAACAGAATTCTCAACGAATATAAAGAATATTGTCTCCGTAGCAGATTTGAGGATGAGCGGCTACAACACTCATGATTGTCATGTTATGCTTGGGCTATTCCTCGCCATCGCAGTAAGAGGAGTCAAACATTCATTTCTGAAGATGGTGATAACACGCATGTGTCACTTCTTCAATGTCATATCAAAGATGGTGATCGACACTGAAGAGTTAAATGAATTACGTAAACAAATGAGGGAGACTATGTGTCAGCTTGAGATGTGCTTTCCTCCTTCATATTTTGATATTATGGAGCACTATATGATACATATAGCAGACCAAATCTTTGTTCTCGGTCCAACGTACCTGCACAATATGTATGCGTACGAGCGTCTAATGGTTATCTTCAAGGGTTACGTACGAAATCGTGCTTATCCAGAGGGTTCCATGATAGAGGGCTACACGACTGAGGAAGTCATTGAGTGCTACGCAGATTACATAAGAGATGGAAGACCAATAGGAGTTCCCGTGTCGCGGCACCATGGAAGACTCACCGGTAAAGGAACTAAAGGCAGGAAAATCATACGAGACAATAGTTACCAAAGAATAAGAGAATCACATTACAGTGTAATGCATCAGTTGGCGATTATGAGACCATATGTTGAACAACACCTGCAAGAGCTTCGTGAAAAGAATGAAGATCGCGATGAACAATGGATTATGAAAGAACACAAAATTTATTTCACATCATGGCTGAGGGATCTAAACCTTTCGATCGGAGAAACCGACGAAGAGATGATGATAAATAAATTGTCTTACGGTCCATTGAGCATGGTTAAAACATGGCAAGCGTATGACATCAATGGTTTCACATTCTATACCAAAGCAAAGGATCAAAAGAGTCAGCGCCAAAATAGTGGTGTCAGAGGAGAAGCAGAAGATAGCACTGGACAAAAGAATGCTTACTATGGATACATCGAAGAAATATGGGAACTTAACTACGGGAACTCTATAAAAATCCCTGTATTTAAGTGTCAGTGGGTCAGACATCCAGAAGGTGTGGAGGTGGATGATTACGGGTTTACGATAGTTGACCTTAATAAGGTGGCTTATAAGATGACCCTTGGATACTCGCTCAATCCATGGCACAAGTATTTTACATACTTGATCCTAAAGATGAGAAAAAATACATCGTTGCTCCAGGAAAACAAAGAATTGTTGGAGTTGATGGAGTCGAAGACGAAGAAGAATACAATCAGTTTGATGAGGTGCCGTTTTTCGTTGACATATCAAGGATCAATGTGGTTGAAGCAAAACTGTCATTTGGCAGTGTGATTCCTTATCTACGCACCAATGGCGATGGAAAATTAGTTCAAGGCTAGATCATTTATGTTTAGTTGTAAAATCAATTATGTCATTTATTATTAAAAACATTTTCAAGATCAAATGAGGATTTAATTAAACATCAATTATGCCAACAGTAAGGTTCAAACCTCGAACCGCATGGCCCCACTGCGCTACTAAGTGTTTCACGTCATTGTAGGAAGAGTATTATATGCTATATATATAATCACTACTAAGAGAAAACATGAATAAAAAAGTATTGAAAATTAGAATAGAAATGTAAAAAAACATGTTTGGATGCCTAGCAGCAAGGTTCGAACCTCAAACCGCCTGCGGGCAGCAAGGTTCGAACCTCGAACCGCATGGCACCAAAGCAACCCCCGCACCACTGCGCTACTAAGTGTTTCTCGAAATGAGTGGCAACGTATGCTAGATAACCACACCAGAAGCAGTAGTGGCGGGCAGGATGACGTCACCAGACCGTCACTGCTATCCGATTTAGTAGTGGCGGTCACATGATGTCACCAGACCGCCACTGCTATCCGACATAGTAGTAGCGGGCTGGATGACGTCATCATGCCCGCCACTACTAAGACACCTATATATACTTTCTACTCCCGCCGTCCGAAAACCTAGTTTCATTTTCTAAACCCTAAACTCCCGTGTCGCCCCCCTCCTCCCGTCGCCGCCGTCGACGTCCCGGAGCACGTCGCCGCTGCCCTCCGCCCGTCGCCGCCTTCCTCGGAGCCCGTCGGCGCCGCCCGTCGCCGCCATCCAGTCGATCAGTAAATGATTATTAACCTATATCTTTGGTCTTATTTTATTCGAGCTTAGGGTTAAAAAGATGGAGGATTGTTATATTAATTTATGTGTGGTAATATAATTTAGTATAATATTACTAGTAGAATGCACTATAACAATAATGTTTTTTAATCTACTGTAAAAAATTTCCGAGAAAAAAATTTCCACTATAACAATAATGTTTTTTAATGTACTATAAAAAATTTCTGAGAAAAAAATTTCCACTATAACAATGTGACAAAAAAATGCAGATGGCTCCTCCTAAGATTGAACCAACAAACAGTGGATCCTCAGACTCTACATCAAGTGGCGTGTGTGAGGTTTGCAAATGCGGTAAACATAAGGTACATGATGGTATAGTTTGCAGTTGTTTGGCGAAGAAAGTGATTCTCATAATGGACTCCGACTCGGAGGACGACTCGCGATCGCCGCAACCAGATAGGGTAAGTGTTGGCAAACGGAAGAATGATGAGACAACCGGTGGTAGAGGGAAACATGCCGAGGCTAGCGGTGGAAAGGGAAGCATGTAGAGCAATGCGGCAGCAAGAGGAGGGAGGCAAGATCCTCTTTTTATGCAAATTTTATATTTTTATCATCCAATTCAATCATTGATAATAAGTTGTCCTCACTATCGCCGCCGCGTGTATTTTCTTGTTCAGGAACATGGAGAGCAGTTCAGACTGCCTGATGATGCCGATTTGGTTGAGGATTGGCAAGTTGAGGCTTTTAATCTGTTTAACCAGAAATAGGTTGGGTTTGTGCCGAGGAAGAAGAAGAAGCTCCAAACCATATCTTTCTTTTGGGTTTGACCAGTAGTGCGTTTCGATGTGTAAGCTGGTTTCCCCAGCCTGGACTTGTGTTGTTTACTTGCTTTCAAATAAACATGATATGTCAAGCGAGCCCCCGCACCACCGCGCTACAAAGTCTCGATCATATAGTAACAACATGTAATAAAAACACACTTAATGAAAATAAAAACAGTAAACTAAGGGAGAAAAATATCAATTTTGCAATTAGAATATTGGTGTTGTATTTTTATTGTACAAAAAGTTTCAATTTCAAAGGAAGAATAAACTATAGATAAGTTATGATGTATTTTTATTGTACATGTTTATTAATGAAATAAAAAAAGTAAAGTGAGGCAGAAAAATACCAAATTTTTAAATTTGATAAGTTATGATGTATTTTTATTGTTAAAAATCAAGTTCAACTAGAATTTAAACATGAATAAAAAGTCATGAAAATGTAAAAAAAATGTTTGGATGCTAGCAGCAAGGTTCGAACCTCAAACTGCCTGACGGCAGCAAGGTTCGAACCTCGAACCGCATGGCACCAACGCAACCCCCGCACCACTGCGCTACTAAGTGTTTCTCGACATGAGTGGCAACGTATGTTAGATAACCCCACCAGCGGTTGGCGGATTAGTAGTGGCGGGCACGCTGACGTCACCAGCCCGCCACTGCTAATCCTTTTAGTAGTGGCGGTCGCATGATGTCATGGCCACGCCACCACTAAGTCGAGTGACGT
>JAAALK010000290.1:34568138-34599522 GCA_019279435.1 Zizania palustris
CATGCACTGAAGATATGGAGGCATTACCTTGTGGGTAACAGGTGTGAAGTCTTCACTGACCATAAGAGTCTCAAGTACATATTCACCCAACCAGATTTGAACCTCAGGCAAAGAAAATGGTTGGAACTGATCAAGGATTATGAATTAGGCATCCATTACCATCCCAGCAAGGCGAATGTAGTGGCAGATGCTCTAAGCCGGAAGGGATACTACAATGCCATCATGGTACAATATTAGGCCCCTCTATTATATAAGGAGATGTAAAAGGTTGAACTTAGGGATCACCACTAGTAAGTATCTCGCTACACTTGAAGAAAAGCCCATCTTGATGGACCAGATCCATGAAACACAGAAGGAAGACCCGACATAGCAGAGATCCAGAAGAATATGAGGAGGGGTAAAGCCCCAGGGTTCTCCGAAGATGAGGATGGCACCGTATGGTTCAAAAATAGGATATGTGTGCCCAACAAGCCTGAGTTGAAGGCTCTCATCATCAAGGAAGCCCAAGAGACCTTGTACTCCATACATCCTGGAAGTACCAAGATGTACCAGGACCTGACAAAGAAACATTGGTGGGTCAGCATGAAGAGAGAGATAACTGAATACGTGGCAAGGTGTGACACTTGTCAGCAAGTCAAGGTGGAGCACCAGAGACCTAGCGGGTTATTGCAGCCCCTCAAGGTTCTCGAATGGAAGCAGGAAGAAGTAGGAATGGACTTCATCACGGGACTGCCTAGGATCCAAGCCGGATATGATTCCATTTGGGTGATCATCGATCGACTCACCAAGGTGGCTCATTTCATCCCCGTCAAGACAACCTACGGTGGTTTGAAGCTAGGTGAGTAAGATGTAGCATTGAATTGAAGATAACCTATCGGCTTGTAGTCCGACAGAAATAAATAAAATGTGCCAGATAACATGTCTATATCATGAAAATCATCACAATAACTAGATCGGGCCTAACCAAGAAAATATCTAATCATGATGATCTTAATAATATGTCAAAGTATCGGGCATGTTTTATTTAGATGAACGCTATACATTATGAAAAAGATACAATAGTAAGAGATGTCAGACTTAACCGATGAAGCCTCAAACTACCACACTTAAATCACATTAATTTAAGAGATAAATCTGATGCAACCTTAGACCTAGCCAATATACCGCGATAAACTTACAATCGTACTGTTTCAACTAGTGCTCCAAGATATCAAACTGATGCAGCCGTGAAAGCACTGATCTAATCGATATGATCGTAGGGGGTGGCGGGACTCACCTCTTCGTCAGAGATCGGAACGATGCAGCCTAGCTCTGAGTGTCAAATCCCACCGGGATTAACCTTGGGAAGCCAAGGGTGGCGATGCGCCGAGTAGTCGTTTGATAGAGATATGTGTTTTACCTAACTAAGGGATACATATTTATAGTCCAGAGACTTGTCGTCGAAGCAATCTATCTTAACTGATTCTGGATAAAACTTCATCTTCTCATCATCGGCTCCTTCATATCCAGTAATGTTGTAATGGACGGGCTTCTTTGATCATCTTTGACTGGAATCTTCTTGACTTTCATTGACCGTACGACATCCTTCGTCGGCCCTGGGCTTTACCAAATCTTGGTGTCAACAACTTTTCAAGGCAGTATTATGAGCTATACTCCTCACGTCACCTCCACCAAATGACCACCACCATTAAAGTGACAGCTATAGGAATCACATTAACTTCAATTACGGTCATCAAATCATCACAAGGATATTGTAATCTAACAAATGAGTTTGGTCATTTTCTGCAAGTGCACAAGATAGATCTCGACATAAATATTGCTTTTCATTTCTGCCTCAGCTATAGTGCACTAGAGGTAACTCTGTATGTGTTGGGAGCTTGAAATACATGTAGTTACATGGTGTAAATAGACAAGTAATTTGGGGTTGTAGTGTAAAGCAAACATTTGATTTGGGAAATGCATCAGATTTTTTATCCAATAATTTTTTGTCATTTTATGTTGAAAATTGGCGTTGTGTTCTAATTTGGGGTTTGTCGATGCTCTTTTCTTGCCATTGTTGCAAATTGAGATTGTTGGCTCTATATCACCTGAGAATGTTGCAAATTGATGCTTTGTTCTAATTTATGGTTCCTTGATAATTTGTTCTAGTCATTGCTGCAAATTGAGCATTAGTATCGATTACACTACCATAGAAACAATCTTTCGTGACTTAGATTTACTGATAGATCAATGATACATAGTAGAAATACACTTTTAGTGACAGATTATTTACATGTATCAGTAATACTATATTATTAGTGATAGATCATAATATGGCTCATCACAAAAGGAAGATCACCCCCATGAGTGATGGATTACATTATGACCCATCCCTAAAGGGTCCAGGGCTGGCCCTGGGGGCTAGCAGTGCCACCATCCTGAGCTCCCACAGTTCGGTGGACCCCAATATATGTATGATTACATATTATGCATATGAATAATAGGATTAGGCAAGCAATCAACATGCAGCATAAGGCATTATTAAATATTCAACAATCAACAATCTACCTCAGCGCAAAGTGCCCTCATCTGTTTCATTCCTCGGTAACCGTCCATCCAAGTCCCAATGTTGGCAACGCAGCGGCGCATGCACATAGCTCCTGATAGCCCCCGATGCCTATATCGATCCTGCATTTCCACCGATTGCCATCCCTCGGGTGCCAGCCGACCATAGTGCCACAGTGCCACATCTGTGCGCTGAGCCGGCACCGCCTATAGGTTGTAGCCTGCCACCCTAGCATGGTAGTGCCAACCGATCGGTGCAAATTAGCAATATCTAAAATCATAATATTGTGTTGTTCGCCTGGCCTATTCTGTTAGGATTGCAAGGTACTCACTATCATCTGCTACTGATAATGATCGATTAAATTAAGCACTTATTAGTGATTACTTAATTAGATTAGTTAAATTTCAGATTAAATCCTGCTATAATACTTATTTTTTTATATGGGTGTGGATTCATCATTCTTGGTAAAGCGTTGTTTTCTTAGAAAGAAGCAATTTGTTGAAAATAATAGTGAGGAAGCAATCTTGCAAGCCGAGAAACAATTTAATGTTAATTACATTTTTATTATGATTGATATGGCAATCTGTTCATTGAAAATGAGAGTTGAATAACTCCAATCATTCAAAGAAATATTTGGGTTTTTAACGAGTTCAACAAACTTGAAGTCATTGGATGATTCTGAACTAAATGTGTGTTGTAGAACATTGGCATCTTCTTTATTATGTTTGTGACTGGGGCATCAACTGAAAAAAGCTTCTTAAAATTAAACTTATTGAAGAACTATTTGAGATCTACAATGTCTCAAGAGAGGTTAAATGGTTTGACAACTTTATGCATTGAGAAGTAAATGTTGGATGAGATTAATATTGACACCATAATCAATGATTTCACATCAAGGAACGTTAGAAGGAATTTTTGAGGTAATTTAATATGTACATGTTATTTTATAACAATTTTATTTTTGTATATATTTTAATTGTGTATCAATAAGGGTCCCTAAAATTAAATTCGCCCTAGGCCCCTCAAACCTCAGGACTAGCCCTGAAAGGGTCAAAGAACTATTGACAGGCAACAACTATTGCCCATCACTAATGATATTATCTAATAGGTGGGGTAGTTATCATCCATTACTATAGGTTCCTCTATGTATAAATAGGTGAGGCTAACAGTGAACCAGTCATACATTCATATCATGTAGAACCCTAAATCCTAGCCTATCACCACTGCCATCACTAGTTTGTCATGTTACTCCATCATTATGGTCTCCATTTCATCGTGGCCTCTTCCACCATCCTCTGTTCCATTGTGGCATCCATTTTATCGTGGCCTCCTCTGCCATCCTTCATTCCATTGTGGCCTCAATTTCGTCGCCACCTCATTGTGCCTCTTATGTCATCGCCTACTCGTTACCATCCCTCCTCATAATACCTCTCCTATTCCCAAGGTATGTACTCACATGCCTCCTTGCTGGCTAGGGTTTGTGACTTTGTATGTGAAGTTATGAATATGTGACTTTGTGAATATTTATGTTCATAACATTCATATAATTTCACTTTTTAAATCTATGTTCGATGTTACATTCATATTTTATTGTATTCATATTATTGTATCGTGGTTGTTAAATTTTATGTATGTACCTCCTTGATGGCTAGTGTTTCAAATTTGATCCTATATTTGCTCAATTAAGAGTTGGTCTTGTACGAGGATGTTTGAGATAATTTGGTTCACTATTAGGTTTACTATCATATAGTTTCTTTATTTAAGTTATTTTTTCTTCAATATTTTTGTGGGTAAGATTTAATTAATTAGTTGTCACACACACATGTGAATTGAAATATAGCCTAGTGGTGAGGAGGCTATTAAGTTGGAAGATTGACATCTAAGAGAAATCTCGTTGGTGTCATCTTTGGTCATACGCGTGGCCTCGGTGATCTTCTTAACTCTAGTGCAGGTCCTAAAATCTTGGGATTCTGAGAGTGCTAATTAGTTTGACCCTGCAACTGATAAGGTATAGAGAAAACATTAGTATCAATGCCCATTGACTATTTAGATGATGGCCGTGATACGGATTGGGTCACACTTATCGAGCGAGAAAGTATATAGCATGAGATACATGTAAACCATAGAGTGTCGCAAGACGAGAGTCGGGACATCGGACCGATTAGGCAATCGACCAATACACACAACCCGCACCGATCGAGCTAATGATCGGACAAGCGACAAGTTGTATGCTCGGGCTGATTGATATTCCCTGATGCTGATGAGATGTGACATGGAATTAAATATAATATACCAGCATGTACTCCGATAGAACCTAAATCTAGTATGCTAGAAAATGCATCTATACTATCAAATTATCATAACAGTAAGATCAGACTTAACCAAGACAATTACTAAATTATGAATAACTCATAGTACTTCAACATATTCGGACATAATTTATTCAGATGAACAATGTACAACAATAAATTAGATACAATAGATCAAGATGTCAGACTTAACCGATGAAACCTCAAACTACTATATCTAATCTAAATCAATCTAAGAGATCGTAACGATGCAGCCTTAGACATAGTTGATACATCAAGATAAACCAACGATTATACTGACTGAACCAATGTACTTCAAGAGATTGAAGTGATGCAGCCTTGAACAACACCAATCTAGTCGATACAATCACTGGGGTGGCAGGACTTACCCCTTCGCAAGAGATCGAAGCGATGCAACCCAGCTTCAAGTGCCCAGTCCTACCGAGATTGAACCTTGTATGAAGAAGGGTGATGATGCGCCAAGAGTAGTTTTGTGGTTGTAGTTGTGTGTCCTCTAATCTACCTAGATATACATATTTATAGTCCAAAGACTTGCTGTCCAATACGATTGTAACTGATTCAGGCTCTTAACTCTATTTCTATCGGCTCCTCCATATCTGGTCATGTGCAATAAACAAACTTCTTTTACCAACCTTTAACCAGATTTCTTTGACTTTTGTTGACCACAATGTATCCTTACTCGGCTTGGGCCTTACCAAACTTTTGCCATCAACAAATCCATGTTAATTTTTTGTTAAACATGAATTAGGGTTTACACAAGTATTATTATACTTTTTTCAATGTTGTTAAATATAACATGAATTAGGGACATGACAAGCCTCCTAATTGATCAACGGGGCGCACTTCCGCCAAACATTGTGCCTCCAACAATATGTAGGCCCTTATGGTACTGACTTATGATCCTAAGTGTTTCCTTTTTAAAGTCGGTCATTTTCGTCGGCATCAAATAGTACATACATTGTACATTGCATATTCTATTTTTAGTAACAAAACTAACAAAATGATGCAATATTATATCACTATCGTAGTTTCTACAAAAATCTTAGTTGCTAACCACATTCATGATGGTGATACCTTTGAGATATTAACAAGAGATGGGTGTACTAATATGATTGAGGTTGAAAACTCTGGAAGCGGGTTATGCTTGAGTAGAGAGTGATTTGCATTTTCTGACTAGTTGCCCTAGTAGAAGGGAAATTTATGGTACTAATAATAGTACCTCTTGTCTTCTATAGCTACTATTTTCAATAAATATGGTGAAGAGAAGACATCACGAGCCATAAAAGTAGACGAGAGTGATAGAGATATCTATAGTAAACTCATATTACATAAAAAACTCTCCTACAATACACCTTGAACAATTTACTCTAGGACTTAGTTATATGTATGCATAATCAATAACTCGGTCATCAACAAGAAGTTAGTGGTAAGTACTTTGCACATATCACAAAAGCAGACATCTACATATATGCACTTGGCATAATTTAACTAGATTTGTAAAAATTTTATTATAATAGTATTTTTTAAGGCAATATTGTGAGAAGTACATCACACCTCACCTACACCAGTAGATCACCCAGATTCACCTAACAACAACAGGTAGTGAAGCAGTCCTAATTGTAGTGCATAAATCAATATATGGATGGTGCTACCTAAATACTGGTTATAGCCAATTTCTCGAGGATAACGAGTTATAAGTTGGCTGACAAAGGCATCAGTGTTGATGTGGTTGGGGACGACAATTGTTGGCGTAAAAGATTACGCTAACAGGTTCTCTAAGATTAAGGACTAACAAATGTAGAGTTTGTGAAGCAGACTATCTCAAGCCTCCGAATTGGATAATAGCTCGAAGTTGTGTATTGAATATCTGAATATTCGATGCCTATTACAGGGTGAGAATGGGGGTATTTGAGGAGCCATGCTGAAGAGCGTGGGCCTCATGGCTCAAGATGTGATGAGTCATTGTCAACGGTAGTCAAAGAGGACTGAAAAGAATAGAAGACCTGCTGTGTCTGGGTCGCGTGTGACTCAGGTACACGGGCAGCGAGCGATTGTCGGACAGAGGGGTCGCGAAGTCGGGCTGGCCCAATCCAGGTACATGGGCTAGGAGCAGCAGAGGATCCACTGGGGTGTTGACCAGGATTGACTCAGGTACACGGGCGGCGAGCGATTGCTGGGCTAAGAAAGCTGCGGAATCGGGCCGGCCCAATCCGGGTACCTGGTGCAAAGTCGGTGGACGCTTTGTCAGTTTCGGCGCAAAACTGACGACCGCTGATCTTGGATCGGACTGTTCTGAGGCGAAGCCGTAGTCGCTACGAAAGCTCCGCTTCTAGATAAGTCATCTGTAAATAGGAGTTTACTATTTTGTCCTTAGGCCCACGGTCAGTCAGTCGAGTCTGTAAAAATATCCTAAGGGCAGTTTGGTCTTTTCCATTTATTTCAGCGTCTGTAAAAAACCCTAAGGGTCTGGTGGAATTTTCCTGGGCTATTGGGCTGCCTATAAATAGGGCCCCAATCCCTAGGGTTAGGTTTATCCATTTTGAAATCCAGTTTAATCCCACAAAAAGTTTGGGTCACTTTTGCCTTCTTCCTGTTTCTTCATGTGAGAGCGCCGCCACCAGTTCCTTGCTTCTATTCTTCACGATCTTTTCAGTTTCATGATTTGTTTCTCTCAAGATCACAGAACATCACGCTGCGATTTTATTCGTCTCGTTTTGCGTGCCTATCCAGTACTTCTAACGCGCTGTATTTTTCTTCTACCGATCGATTTCTTCCTGAATATTTTAAACTGTGGCATGTCTTGGTTCGTGAAGTAGTACCTAGTCCTCTGGTTCTGGGTCTAGTTATATGTTAGGCACTTGAGTACTGCTTTGATCAAGAGGAGATTGCAGTAGCAAAAGTTCGTGCATCGTTTTTATGGCGTGATTCTGTGATGTGTGCTCACTGTGGATTTCTTGTTGTTTTGTCTTGTCTCACAGTTGCAGCAGGCCTATGAACAGCCTGCTTTACTAGCGGCAGAGTTCAAAGGTTTGGTAGCTTGTGCTAGTAGTGTGCGGAAGGTTTTTTAATCCACAGCCTTTGCCAGTTGTCTTTCCCTTCGTTGTTCCTATCGAAGCAGGCATCGCTCCACGTTGGCTCTATCAAGGCAGACTACTTTGTATTTGTCTCGTTCGATGTCCAATGCGAAGTTTTTGCTGGGTCGTGCGAAGGTATGTTTTCTAGTCCTTGTGCGAAGGTACTTCGAAGTCGAAGTCCCCTATTCGAAGCATACTTCGATTCCTTTTTGTTGTCTTTGCGAAGGCTACGGGCATCGATCTAAGTTTGGCGTCGAAGCTCGCACGATAGCTTCGATCGAGTTTTTCCGAAGTATTTCTAACAGAGATTTCACTGTTCGGAGCTAGGGCATGGACCCACGTTGTTTTTGTCTTCAGATTTGTCTTTTCGGAGTGTAGGCTCCGTAGGTTTGCTTTCGAAGGTGCTTAGCTGACAGCCTTCGTAGTGTCTGCTTGTTCGAAGTGCTGTCCGAAATTCTTGTTCTGTGCGAAGCTACTTCGTACCGAAGCAGACTTCGCAGTTTGCTACAAACGTCAACTTCGAAGAAGGCTTCGGCACGTCCACTACAGGCTTCGACACTGCATGTCCTCACAGGCTTCGTCGAGTTTCGAACAGGAGACAAACTTCGAACAGTAACTCTTCATCTTTTTTATGTGCACTCGTTTTAATTGTTGTGAAGGTTTATTTCTGTGAACTTTGATCTGCCCATGTTTTGAATGCTTTGTTTATCTGCCTATTAGCACTGTGTTGGTGTTTCTATGTCTAGGACACCGGTCGTTTATAGGCTAGATACTTTTAGGCTTTGACGATCTGTCTACATTTTCCTGCTAAGTCTTTTGAGGTGCGTTGGGTGTTAGGAGCAGGACATTGATTCGAAAGAATTTTTTAGGCGCCCATTCACCCCCCTCTGGTCGCTACTTTCGGTCCTACAATATTTATAGGTAAAAACTTTAAGGAAAAGACCTTTTTACCCCTCAGTTACAACCGACATAGTGGAAACTATTTTGGTACCCCTAATAGGGCTAAAATGGTAAAAGACTAATTTAATCAGAAAGAAGATAAGCCTTCTATCCTTGCTGGCAGTTTTCCACTGTAGAGGTGGAGTCTTCGGAGTGTATCTTCGAACCGGAGTCTGGGCAGACCCTCTGGCCTTAACTTTACGTCAGTACGAAGATAAGTCTCTTGGACTCCGAGCTCATGAGTTATCTTTGTCTTGTAATCTTGAAGATCCTAGGGATGAAGTATTTTCCCTCGACAACAACAACATTGAGTGTGTGGGAGACATACTGGAGCATGTTGGCGGCGATGGCTATGGCGGTAGTGATGACAACAACAACAAGAATGACAACGACAACGAATAGTGTTTAGAGTTTAGGGTTTAATTTTTAGGGTTTATAGTTAGACATAATATGTATATAATAAAAAAAGTATATGTAAATACTTTTATGTATAAATATCATATCATTTTATATAGTGATTGCCAACTTAAGTGATTAACAACGGTCGAACATAATGAAAAAAATAAAGTACAAAAAAGAAAAAATGTACTACATAACTAGGGACAATAACAACAAAAATAAAAAATATGTAGGAGTATTGCATGAGATGTCCAACTTATTAGTAGATAGGGACATTAGTACTAGTTAAGATATAAAATGATACTAAAGATAGAGACGTTTGTACCAATTGAATAATTGGTACTAATATATCATCCCTTAGTCATCCTAATAGATAATATGGATTGAAAAATGTATTATTAATGCGTTCTCTAGCCGTGAAACCGAATAGTAGGTGTGTCGATCCTTCTCATTTTTTTGGAATCGACGTTTTGGTGCGGTTTTCATACAGTGGTCAGAACCGTCGTCTAAATTTAAACGCCGGCTGGGCAGAGCAGAGTCGGCCGTCTCTAATCGTGCATTCGTGCCATCCTGTAAGAGGCTTAATTAGCTCAATCTACTTTTGCCCCTGAAAGGAGGATTAATGGAACTAGTATTGTTTGTGTCTGGGGTGTGGTCCATATCAGAAGAGGGCCGGTCAAGCAATTGTTAATTGGTGTGATTTGTTGATTTATCATTGCAATTGGTGATGACCCAAGATTACCATATATATAAATCTTAAACTAACAAATTAATTAATTAAAAGAAGATAGTACTCATCAATTCTAACAAATACTTTATTTTAAAAATAAATCTAATAAATTAATGGTAAAAATAAAATAAGAAAAAGTAATTAATTTTATGTGATAAATAAGACTATGTAAGAAGTACTGAATAAAAAAATCCATACGTTTATATTGGTCTGTGTTGATTGTGTTAATTAAGTTTGTTTATTTGATCTCTACTTCATTTCACCATTATATATATATATATAAATGATAACATACACCACGAGTGTAGAATAGTTATTATACTGAATAATCTATTACTGAGAAAAAACTAATACTCAATTACTATTCGACTGAAAAAATCTACTACTGAAAGTAGTCGGTGTAGAATAGCGCTCTCGTGTGTGTGTATACATATATGCATACAAATGATATCCTACACCACGGGTATAGAATAGCTATTCTACCGAGAAATTTACTACTGAGAAAAAAATAGTACAAATTTACTATTCTACTGAGAAAATCTACTACTGAAAGTAGTCGATGTAGAATAGCTATTCTACACACGTGGTGTAGAATAACGCTCCCGTATATATATATATATATATCTTAACTATATTAAAGCGGAGACTTACTCGTCCGTCCGCACCGAGCGTAGCGCGCCTCCCTCCCTGCCTCGACCGCGCGCAGCGCGCCTCCCTCCCCGCCTCGGCCCAATAAGCCTGCACGCCGCCTCGGCCCATTACGCGCCCGCTCCCTTCCCGCAGCCCTAGCTACCCCTAGCCCTAGCTTCTGCAGCCACCGCTTACGCCGACGCCGCCACACCCGCCAGCTAAGAGAAGGAGAGCGCCGGATTCTTACCACCGTCCTCGCCACCGCGCCGCCGCTCGCCGGAGGCCGGGAAGAAGCTGGCGACCCCTCGGGTCCCTCGGATTTTTTGGCCGCCACGAGCTAGCTCGATGGAGCCCCGCTCACCCTCGGGTGAGCGCGGTGCTCCGGCGAGCTAGCCGGTGGCGGCTGACCGCCGGTCGCCGTCGCGGGCCGCCGCCGCCGCACGCACGCTCCGCTCGCCGCCGCGCGCCGCTCTGCCGCTCTCGCTCTCGGGCCGAAGGGGGGGAATGTTTTAGGGTTAGGTTTTCGCCGCGCGTGAGGTTTTTATACGGGCGAAAACGGCGGCTAGCCGTCGGATCAAATCCGACGGCCAGGATCAGTTGGACCTAAACCGGCCCAGGCGGGATGAGTGATGTGCGGGCCAGGCCCAGGTTGTAGGCGCGCGCGCGCAGCTTTCCTGGCCTGGGCCCAGGTTTATGCGGCCTGCTGCCATGCGCAGTTTGGGCCGGGCCGGTTCAATGGTTTGGGCTGAATTTCGTTTTTTAATTTTCCAGAATTAAGAAATTAATTTCTGTTTTAATTATTCTCTGGAAAATAAGGAAATTGCCCAAAAATCAGATAAAATTAAGTTTAATGCGGGGATAATTTTGTAAATTTCATCACATTCAGTGGTATTATGATGAATTTTATGAGAATTTTTAGAGCATTTTCTATGTTGTTTTCCGATTTTTATAAGACCAACGTTCTATTTAAATTGAAGAATAATTTTTTAAGTTATTAAATTCAGAGTATTTTATTGATTTTTATGCTGATTAAACATGTGCTATTTCCTGTGGTATATTTCCTGTTAGGGTGAGTTTTGCAATGACAATTAATAAAGCACAGGGTCAAACAATACCACATGTTGGAATATACCTCCCGAACCCGGTGTTCTCTCATGGACAATTATATATAGCTCTGTCACGAGCAACTTCTCGTAGCAATATCAAAATACTCGCCGCTTCGGAAACAAATAGGGGTATCAATTCAACAAGCACGCTAACGAAAAATATCGTCTACAAGGAAGTGCTCACTGAGTAGATAAAAGAATATGTGCTCACTGTATAGTATATTGTACAATTTCATACCAGATCTGTAATTATAAATATGTAATGACACTTTATATAGAAATGATACCTCTATATATTGTTTTGAACAATAATATATTACTTTGTTTCTTATCATCGCAATATTACTAAATAAATGTGTTCGGTAAATATATCATGTTCTATATATATATTGCTATTAAAATTATGCATCCGTTGCAAAGCACGGGCCTCTCACTAGTATATATATGACACAAGCTCATGTACGACAGAAAACTTCTTAAAACTTTTTCCTTTTTTGTCAATAGCTATTTAGGCTGTTAAATTTAAATCAACTTATAAATAAAGTGAAATCATTCAACCATTTATCAGTAAGTACAAGAAGGATGGATGGGCCTCCTTGCTCATCATGAACTCTCCTGTAGTTGCAGTGCTGGCTCCATGCCAACTTTCTTGGCAGCACTTCTTCCACGGCTGCTGTACATGCAACACCTGCATCTCGTCCAGCTAGCGTGTTTTCCCCTTAGTTCCCCTCTTTGTCGGCGGCCAAACACACAGACAAACCACATTTGAAAGCATGAACAATAGCACGATGTTAGCGTCTGGAACTGTAAGAAGTCTCATAAATTTTGATGAGTTAAGGGGAGATAGAAGGACGTCGTCAGGTCTAATAGTACCAATAGCTGTAGCGTTTTATATTTTTTATATAATTAAGACATTTATCCTACTGCTCTATATCACAAGCAGTTACACAAGTTATGCGCATATTATTTGAATACAATATAAGACATCTATAATATGTGAGAGATCGTTGCTTGGATATGGCTTTCGACACAAAAAGTTATGTTGGACTATCCAATCTTTCTGCCTAGTAGTTTGCCCCGTAATAAGTTTTTTTACATGGTTGAGAACCACATGTATGTTATTTGCTAGGCCTCTCCAAAATCTAAATGTGATTGCAACATTGTCTGTCACGAGGCACCTTATGGATGTCTTGTACGACCCTACAACATTTTTCAGTCTTGTAGGCTTACCGACAGATTTAACCTCTACTATTACGAATCATCCTTTGAACATCACACCAGGACCATGTTCACTCCTCTTTTGTCTTACTGCATCTTCATTTGTAGGATCAACAGCATCCTCTGCACCCCACTTTATCTCATTTACTAGACCAACGCCATACTCTACCTCATTGACTGCATTGGCCTCATGTTCTTATTGTGGATTATTTATTGTCTCAAAATCAATGTTCAACTGAGGTACTAATAAGTCTGCCAAGTTGATGAAGATATTTGGGTTGCAATATTCGTCTCTTAGTGGATTTAATTAGATCTAGGTTTATAGGCTATTGTTATCTTGGTGCTTCTACTAGGGCAAAGACGGTGGGGCTTGTTAGGATATGGAGAGTCTATGCTAGCCGATAAATTAAATTTTAACCCCATTAGTCCAAAAACCATGCACACAATTCGATCATGGATCGCTACCTACTAACATGATACATGCTAGTACATCAGAATAAGAGGTTAGGAAAACACATCATGGTTAGCTCCGCTCAACTCCGTCGGTTCGTTAATGATCAAGGTGACATATTCTGGTGATATGCACACAAAGAAGATGAGCACCGCTATTCGAGTAGTGCATCCATGTTATTCAGATGTCCAGGGATAGGATCACCTCATGCTGGCGTGCTAGCACTGCTTGAGAGATGCAAGGAGAGAAGATCACAATGATTGCTATCATGGGGAGAGAGAGGTGTTGGCTACGGTTCGAAACCAGGAGCAACAACACCAATTTTGTGCCAAGCCATCCCAATTTATATAGTGCCCACATATGGGCCTTTAATCAGTATTAAAGCCCAATAGATCTATTCTGTTCGCCTAGACCGGAAATTCCGGCCCATAGGCACACAACTTCTGAAATTACCCTTATGTTTAGAATTTATTTCTATCTGGAAGTTCTGGTTGGATCGGAACTACCGGATGGAGAACTTCCAGATCACATGAGGAACTTTCAAAAATGATCTCCTGTATCAAAGTAATTTCGACCCAGAACATCTGGATCATATACGGAACTTCTGGTTCGTATAGAACCCAGAACTTCTGTGTCATACCCGATACTTCTGGTTCCTCCAGAAAATTGAATCTGTGAATGGCCCAGAACTTTCGATCGATCAGAACATCCGAAAGCTCGATCTAAAACCTAGAACTTCTGGAAGCTCTTGCACAAGAGCCAATTCTTACACGTTTAGAATCCCATCTCCTTAAGTGTGTGACCTAATAGGTTCAAACACAAATGGCCACTACCTGAAAACCCTTTTTCAGATTGCAAATTAATAGCGGTACCTAGCAGCACGTATTGACTCCGCAATGCATACAGAGACAAAATCATATTTTCCAAACCTTGATATACTCATGCATCAATACCTTTACCACATGACATCAATTAAGCTCAAGGAAAGATTCATACCACTCTTGTTGATAGATCAACAATTTCACTCGATCAAGTAGTGGATTCAATCATAACGAACTCTTTAGTGATAGTGACACGGTCATGCACTTTTCCAATCCAACTATCTCAAGGGGGCCAAAGACGTCTCTCCCATTATTAGGAGGGATAAATTCCATCTTGAATGCTCATATCGCAAGACATATTTCATAACTCACCTGAGAACAACCTTTATAACTACCCAGTGATGGAATAGCGTTAGGAAGTTTTAAAGTGTGCGACTACGCATTCTAGAATCAATTATAATCTCAAGTCCTAGGATTCTATAGGTACACCACTTGAGATGACAACTGATGGTTCTTAGCAATAACAATCCTAGTAGTATCTCAAAGTGAGTCTATCCAACACCATGTTCACTAACATATGTCCACATCACTGATTATGGTTCAGTAGGAGCTAAAACACTTTAAAGTGATTCTCAAACTTCTTCGAGTCACACCATGCTCTCACTAACCCCTTTTGAGAGAAACTCTTTCTCAAGAAAAACATCATTCTAGACGACAAACACTTTGCCTTCTTCTTGTTTATAAAAGTAATATCCTTTGGTTTCCATAGGGTGCCACACAAAGAAGCATTTTATCAAATTTAGGTGTGAGCTTATCAGATGTCAAATGTTTAGCATGGGCCTCACAACCCCAAATCTTTAGTAAAGATACCCCGGGACACTTCCTAATCCATATCTCATATGGTGTCTTCTAAAAATTTAGATGGAAATATGTTTATTGTGAAAGTAGCAGTTTCTAAATTGAATCCGCGCAAAGATAATATAAGATCAGAATGACACATCATCAACTGGATCATGTCTAACAAAGTTCAGTTCCTCCGTTGAGACACCCTATTCTATTGAAGCGTGCCAGGTAGAGTCGGTTGTGGAACAATTCCACACTGTTTCTGATGATCATTAAACTCATGGCTCAAATATTCACCTCCACATCAGATCATGCAAATTTGATTATCTTGACCGTATGATTTTGTACCTCATTTTGGAACTCCTTAAACTTTTCAAAGGATTCTGACTTGTGCCTCATATGTAACCATATCTACTTAAATCATTAGTAAAAGTTATGAAGTAGTGAAAACCACTAGCAGTAGAACTCATTGGTCAACATACATTAGTATGTACAATGTCCAACAATTCATTTACCATCTCACTTTGACCAATGAAAGGTGTGTTGGTCATCTTGCTAAGTAATCAAGATTCATATGTATCAAATGATTCAAAATCAAATGACTCCAAAAGCTCATCTCCGTGGAGCTTCTGCATGCAATTCTCATTTATTTGACCTAAACAACAATGCTAGACATAGGTAGGATTCAAATCATTGAGTCGATGTTTATTCATATTATAGCATCTACGTATCATATCACAACACCATGATATGTCTTATTTTTAGACTTCATTTGATTTTTTAGAATTAAAAAAACATTAAGCTATGCGTTGCCAATTGGGTGTTGCAACCTAGATTTTTCAAAATTTACTTCATTTAGTGGATAAGAACTAAAAATATACTCAAAATATGAATATGATTTTTCCATAACTTGTGGTTCATTATTTTATTTCAAGCACTTGTAGTTCAAATTTCACATATTTTAATTTAAATCCAAGAAACACTTAATAAATTAAAAATAGTAAACTAACACAAAAAATTACCACATTTTTCATGAGATAAGATATATTATATTTTGATTGTCGAAAAAGATTTGCTTTCAAACCCAACACATTAATTCTTTAAATTCTCACTCATCTTTGGAGAAACTTCAACTTTCTTTACAATGTATGTGATAACTTTCTCATTTTTTTAATTTTTTATCATAGCATATACGTTCATATCATAATATTATGATATGTATCATGTTTTTCAGAGTTCATTTCAATTTGTAAAACTAAAAATCATTAAACTATACGTTACCGATTCAACTTAGATTTTAAAATTTTCTTTCAATTTAATGAATAAAAACTAAAAATGTACTAAAAACTTGAATATCATTTTTCTATAAATTTTGGTACGCAATTCAAGTTTCATATATTTTAATTTAAATCCTATAAATATACTTATTAAATTAAAAATAGTAAAAAAAATACCAAATTTTTACATAAGATAAAATACATTATAGTTTATTTATGATTTGAAAAATAAATGTGATCTTTTTAAATACTTTTGAATTCAAACAAATTCTTTATATATATATATAATTTAGATCAGATAATAATAGGGATTTTCTTACTAGCAACTATTATTTACCTGTGAACTTAGAGTACACATACAGCCCTGCGAGCATGGCAGTGGGAGAGGCAGGGGTGGACGGACAGGCGTGCGGGGGGACCAGAACGACCAGATGCCTTCCCCGACCTCACCACGCCAGCCTGCGCGTGGATCCGGCTGTCCGGAAAGATGTCATCGTCCGGTCAAACAACGTACCTGATGGATTGGGGAGGGAGGGAGGGGAGAGATGAGATGGGCAGATGGCGCGCCATGTCCGGTTGATCGAGCTAGCTGCCCGGAAGTACATCCGCCCGTCGTCGCCGGCTAGCAGCGGCGCGGTAGGGAGATAGACTTCAATTCACGGCGAGGCGATCGAGGAGCTGGCTGGCTATGCCTGGCTGTTCGGTGTTTCCTCCATCACTCTGACGTACGCGAGGGAGAATGGCGGAACGCCATGGACGAGGTGGTGGTGATCACGAGGAACGTGGCGAGTGGCCGAGTGCGTCCAAGGGAAATGGGTGACTCGACTCGAGAGTCGAGAGTCAACAATGGTAGCTGCACGGAGTACTCCATGTCCATCCGATGCCCATCTGACGGGTAGAAGCGAAGGGCCTCCTTTTTGTCGTGGGCTGCGCATGGGCCGGTATTTTCGGCCGCCTCTGGCTTTGCACAGTAACGTTGGTCACCTAATCAACTACTGTATCTTCTTTTAAAAAACGAATCAACTATCTACATGGGTTTACATACATTATCCGGATCATTATAAATGCATGGATAGTGTCGTGCTTTCTCCTACTAAACTTTAATAGATGATTTTAACTTGTGCCCAAGGGTGGATTCAGGATTCACCAATGTGCGCAGCTGCCTGAACATCGCGCCTTCGATCTGTTCAGTCCGAGTGCAATTTAGCCTTAAAAGTCAATAAATAGCTTCATATATCATTTCATAGAGTTCAGATTTCAGAATTTGCAGGGGTTCTTCCGTTGGTTCTGTCCAGGTTTCCGCCGCTGTTTGTGCCAAAATTGTTCTATTGTCTGAAAGTCATAGCGAGGTGGTGAAGTTTCGACAGCGGAGAGTCTCTTCCTTACGGCGATCAGTATTCAGTAATATAAAACTTGGAGGATAGTAACGTTAATAGCGTTTTTGTTTGCTAGGTTGTTAAATTTTTTAGTAATCAAATTTTGATGCGGTAATAAACAAGTCAGTCCTACGAATCGATAGTTGTTTTCTTCAAGAAAACTGGAATGTAAGAATAAAAAATCAACTTAGTCCTGACACATGTTAACAACTCGTCAGCAGAAAATCAGGCAGTATAGCATCGTAAAAAGTTGTATAAGAGTTATATCAGTTGATTAGCATTTTGAATGACTTTTATAAAATATTGGTTCTACCGAAATGAAGAATATATTTTACTACCAATAAATAATCGAAATATTGGCATAAACACGTATTTCTCTCTACCCCCTTACGTATAAATTATCGTAGTGATTAAGGATGCAATCCTTCAGATCAAGCTCGTACGTCAGAGATGGATTTAGCTCTAAGTTTACTAGCAGATTGTGATTTTAATTACATTATGCGCAATGTAGCAGGCAGCAACAAATTAAGCTGGAAATTAAATTATAAGTGATTTCCCCATTGGAATGTACGTGGACATACTTGCCAGACCATATATCTTATAGGGGCAACAAGTAAAGATAAAAAAGAAAACCAATACCTATTACATGAACTATCAGAGAGAATTAACAGCGCCGAAAGGGCAGCATTTTTTGGGCGAGCGGTAATAATGGTAAATTGGTAATTCTCCAATTAGCACCGACACCTGGTGACCTGGGTTAGCAAAACGCTGCCACTTCGTTCGCTTCGGCTTCACCTCGCCACTGGCGTTTGGTTGAAATTTGACGATTCTACCTCTAACGAAACACAGAATTTTTGCCGAACAATTTACCGCAGCTTCTGGAAACTTGCAACTCAAGCGGGGTCGACGCCACCGTCGTTACGGCCGGTGGGGGCTTAGCTCGCTCAGCAGGCGTAGTACTCGACGAGCTCGTCGAGGGACTCCGGCTGCGGATCGGCGTTCTCCAGCATCCAGAGAAGGTGCTCGAACAGCACGACCTCGCAGCCGACGACGGTGGTGCCGCTTGTCTCCCCGCTGCTGCTGCCACCGGTGCGGTCGACGAGGTTCTGGAACAGCGGGTGGCCAACGAGCTCCTCGGCGATGAGGTACCGGCGCCGCGACTTGCCGACGTACACCGGATGCAGGCCCTTGGGCACCTCGTCCGCGCCGTGGAACGACGCCGCCCTTCCCGCCCCCGCCGCCGCAGCCGACGCCGTCATGTCCCCCGCCGACGGCGCGCGGTTGATACGGCTCGACGAGTGCCACCTCCTGATCATGTACCTCAGCTTACTCAGCCCACCCTTCCCCATCGACATGCCTTCGCCGATTGACTCCGACTCCTCCGCCACCCACCAACGGCCGGGTGGAGAGAGAGAAAGACAGCGAGGTTTTATATAGAGAAGAGTTTTTTTTGGAGGAAGGAGGCGTCGAGGCGACCATGATTATGATTGGGAAGGTGGAGGGGGAGGCTCTATATAAAGCGGAAGGTGGAAGGGGAAGGTATGGGACCCACATGTCGGCGAGCGGAAAAACCGGAGAAGGGGGCGCTGATGCCTGATGCTGAGCGAGCAACAGTGCGGAGGCAACTGGACAATAACGAAAGGGCGCATTTCCTCTCCATTTCTCACGCAGCGGCAGTGCCCGGCGCCTGCATTTCCTCTCCATTTCTCACGCATCTGCAACGCCGGCGTCTCTGGCACTCAGGTGATGTTAGTGTTCTTCACCGTTCCTATAAATTTTAGATATACATGTAAATATATTCGTAATATTCACATGCAAACAAAATAGAAAATATCTGGAATATTTGGATATCTGGGGGTCGATGAGTATGCGTTGCTTTTGGATATACCCCGATACATCTAAACTTAGTTTTAACATCATCATTAAGGACTTGGGACTTAAAATGTTATGTTTGTAGATTTGAGTAAGAAATGGTGTTTGGATATGCACCCAGTGTATCGTATAGGTAATAGATCATCGATATTAAATTTGAGTTATTGAATCATGCAGATTGGATGATCCACAAAATTTAGGGCACCACAAAATTCTTCAAACTCCATGTAATCTACTCTACAATATAATTGGTGAGTTATGGTCACAGCCATATACAGACATCAAACAAATCCTAGCCTTTTATTTGGTTTGGTTAAATCTCAACCCTTCATTCCAATTTAATCTAATTGTTTTCCTCTAATATCACTCCTCTCCTCTGATTTCACGAATGACCTAGATCCCACGATTCACAACAAAATAGAGGGACTACAACGCGAAGGAATCATGGGCGGAAACACGAATTATGGAAAGGCGAGGGGTTGTGCCGTGAACGAATTGGAAACTTTCGTTTTCCTCTAATATCGCTCCTTTCCTCTGATTTCACGAATGACTCAGATCCCATGATTCACAAAAAATAGACGGACTACAGCGCGAAGGAATCATGGGTGGAAACACAAATTCTGGAAAGGCGAGGGGTTGTGCCGTGAACGATTCGGAAACTAGGCGCACCGAACTCCTGAGGAATTGTTAGTGCGTTTTTTTGTCACACTTTGACACATGAGTGGCTTGGGAGATCTGTTTAACTCCAGTGCAGATCTTACGTTCTCAGAAAAAGGGTTCAAGACGTGCCAATCAGTTTGACCCTGCAACTGATAAGGAAACTGGAAAATGTGATCAATACCATAGCCTATCGGCTATCAAGCTGATGATCGCGATAGAGATGGTGAAATAATAGAATATCATGCCTATCGGCCATAGGACCGATGACCACAGGCGAAGCAATCGGGTGAGCATGCCATCAACCGATAATATAAGCAGTTTTATCACATAGGCCGATGAGTGCTTTTTCGATGGCTTATAAGAGGTGGCGTTGAATTGAAGATAACCTGTCGGCTTGTACTCCGATAGAAATAAATAAAACGTGTCAAATAACATATCTATATCATAAAAATCAAAACAATAACTAGATCGGACCTAACTAAGACAGTAATTAGTCATGATGATCTTAATAATATGTCAAAGTATCGGACATGCTTCATTTAGATGAACGATATACAACATGAAAGAGATACAATAGCAAGAGATGTCGGACTTAACCGATGAAGCTTCAAACTATCACACCTAGATCACATCAATCTAAGAGATCAATCTGAAGTAGCCTTAGACTTAACTAATACACCGAGGACAACCGATGACCGTACTGTTTCGACGTTCACCACAAGAGATCAAATTGATGCAGCTCTGAGGATATTGACCTAGTCGATATGGTCATCGGGGGTGGTGGGACTCACCTCTTTGTAAGAGATCAAAACGATGCAGCCCAGCTACGAGTTCCGAATCCCACCGGGATAAACCTTGGAAGCCAAGTGTGGTGATGCGCTGAGTAGTTGTTTTATAGAGACGTGTGTTTCTAATCTAACTAGGGGTACATATTTATAGTCTCAAGACTTGTTGTCCAAGCACTCTATCTTAACCGATTCTAGATTTATCTTTACCTTCTTTTTATCTTTATCTCCATCGGCTCTCTTCTACGTACGATCATCTTGTAATAGCATGGACGAACTTCCTTGATCATCTTTAACCAAGATCCTCTTTGAATTCTATTTACTGTGTGGCATCTTTAGTGGACTGGGCTTTATCAAATCTTGGCGTCAACACATGCCCCCCAGTTTCAAAGCATTAGGTGGCTTCTGATGCTCCAAAACTATCGATCATTATTCCCTGCCACCTCGTCCATTTAGACGATATTTTCACATTCATTACCTATCATCCGAAACCCCTTCATCTTCTAAAATCTCGTCATATTTCGGCTTCGAGTAACTCTTCTCTCCCTTCTTGTTTCATCGGGATTGGTCTAGCGCGATAGCCAAAAAATCATTGTGGCCTAGAAGTATTCGACTTTATTTTATCCCTTTCCTCTCACGCTTTTTGCCTACTATTTTTACTCTTGCCCCCCGAGCTTACCATCATCGGCTCCCAGTACTTCTTGCAATCGCCACATGTTGTCACCCTCTTCTTCTTTGTCGTCCCATATTCTGGTGATACTAAGATGGCCAACATTCACGCGATCCCTAAGGTAAGTCCCTGGCATTTTCATCCTTATGTTCCTTCGGTTTTTCTTGGTTCATTTCTCTCATTGTGTATCTCTCTTTCTTCCTTTTCACAGAACTTGCAAGATCAAATTTTAATCCCTATATTTACTCATCCTTCTGGCTTCTTTTTGGGTCTCTTGGGCAACCCGAACCCCACTGACTTAATAAACACCGAAACTCATAGGATTCTTTTTAAATGTTCCCCCATGTGCCCTTCTGACTAGGGTTATGGTTTTGATTATTCTCCTTCTCCTATTCCTGGCTGGCGTGACTGGTACCTTAGGGTGTCATCCACCTATCGCCCCTTTGGATGACAATGATATCAGTCACTGCATTGGCCTTTCTCTTATCAAGCCATATCAAAATGAGCCGATGTTAGCCACGCCTTGCTACTTCTAGTCCGACACCTTAAATGCTTTCGTCTTTCGTCACAGGCCGATGAGTCCCTCTTTGCTTGATGTCCATTTTTTAACCTCTCTAAATATTGACTCATCGGCCAACCCTTTCTCCTTTCACTTCCAACCTTCTTCTCTTCTTAGCGTCATGCCAGCCGATAGCTGGGACCGATATATTGCGAGGCACAACAAGAAAAATGGCCTCGTAGATATTGTTGAACACATCACTTTCTTGAACCTCTAGTTGGAATAGTTCGTTTTTTGCATATCGGATCTAGCCTCAACCTTCCAATTTTGGTTTTTAGCCGAACAACTTGCCGCCCATGTGCGGATCCCACTCGGTCACTACCTCCTTGGAGCGACTTATCGTCTGCTCCACCTTGTATCGGCTGACCTATCGGCCGGTAACATCGTTGGCTGACCTAGATGCCCTTGGTGGTTTCTCCAACTGAATCAATGTTTACATAGCCGACATCATTGGAGGAACCCTCCTTAACGAATTGCTTTTTCCCACCAATTTTCCAGAATCGGTCGTCCCCACTTATCGCTACTACTCTTCTTTGGGCGAGGTGGTAGCGTATCTTCCTGCTTTTCCTTTTTCATCTGTGTCTTTGGTCGTTTCCTTCAAGAGCTTCTACCTTGGATTCTCTAACCGGACTATCTGGTTTCCCTTCGAATTTTATTCGGAGTATGCACTGCCAATTCGGCTGGTTTTTCTCGATGTATCCCGGAACGAAGAATCCTTTCATATATTCCTAGTTGTGATCTCTCCTTGCTTGCTTCCTATTGACTTCACTGATGAGTGTCCCCATCGGTCCTCCTATGAGTTTTATCACCCATCGGTCTTCTCCCGGTAGGTAGGTTTTGGCCAACTCCCGCCTCATCTTTTCTTTGTCGATCAGATCCGAACCCGCGGGAGGGTTACGAGCGCCTGAGAGTGGGAACGCCTTTCCCAAATGACCAATGGGATCCACATCTAAGGTCTCCTTTCCTGAATGACTTGTCGTGCGACTTCTATGTCCTTTTGTGAATGGTAGGGCGAGTTGAAGCAACATATCTTCAACTATTCCTCACAGGTTTACTAGGAACGGCTTCACCCAGACGATGTTGATGTAGGCCCCAAAGTAAGTGCTTCGACCCCCTTTTTTGTTTGTTCCCACCGTCTTCTGTCTCATCTGACTTAAACTTGTCTTCTAGAGGATGTCGATCACAATGCCTCCTTGATAAGCCTTAGTGACCGACCGATACAATACGGGTCGGTAAAGGCCATCATGAACTTGGGCGCTTGTGCCCCCACTCCTATGGCGTGGGTTAACGGAAGACGGTCCTAGATTGCTAAATGCGCCGAGGATCTTCGATTGGCTGTTGGTGGAGGAAGCTGACTTAAAAGTGAAGCCGAAGGCAGCCTGCTAGGCAGTTGTCTACAATACATTCGCCCTGTAATCTAAAAAACCAAATATGTATATACTGCTAAGTTTTATATGGCCCGATCTTGAACTGCGTTTTCTCTAGCGTACGATACCCAGCACCAGCCATCTGAAGGCGATACCATTGGTATTGGCTATCTTGCATGAAGATATCTAGGCATTTATCCAAATGCTTGGGAAGTATTTCTTCAGATATTTTCCATTCAGTGCTTTTCCAAACACCTCCCCATCTAGACCTTCGAGCAAATAGGCATTGCCAGGCAGCACTTGATGTATCCAAAATGGTCCTTCCCAATTGAGGACCACTTACCGAACTGATTATCTTTAGATCCGATCGGTAGGATAAGTTTCTATATGAGTTCTCCTTATTCAAACGATTTCGACACCACCTTCTTATTGTACAACCTAGCGACCCTTACCTTATTTTCCTAAATCTTTTCGAGAGCTTTAATCGGACTTGCACCAGATCATCTAGGCCATTTGTCATCAGATTATAATAATCATCGGCTGTGAGTTGGTCTTGTAATGTGATCCTTCTCGAGCCGATATTATTTTCCCATGACAACACGAAATCATGGCCGTACACTAGCTGATACGGTGGTACTTGAGTAGATCCGTGACGTGCCATCCGATAAGCACAAAGTCCCTTCGATAGGGACTGATGCCAACGCCTCGGCTGTTCATTGATATTGCGCTTTATCAACTTGATCAAACTTTTATTGGATGCCTCTACTTGTCCATTGGCCTGTGCATAATATGGTGATGAATTCAAGAGTTTGATCTCCATACCGGCTGCGAACTACTGAACTCTTCTGATACGAAAATCGTCCCCTGATCCATGGTGATGGTCCGTGGGATCCTGAACCGGTATATTATGTATTCCCTGATAAACTTGATGGCATTGGCAGATGTAACTTTCTTGAGTGGAACGACCTCTACCCATTTTGTGAAATAATCAGTGGCTGCTATTATGAACTTGTGACCTTTGCTTGATGCCGAGTAGATTTGGTCGATCATATCGATACCCCACCCTTTGAAGGGCCAGGGTTTGATTATCGGGTTCATTGCCGATGCGGGTGCCCTCTATACGGTTCCAAATTTCTGACAATCCTGGCACCCCTTATAATATGTTATGCAGTCCTCCACCATAGTCGACAAAAAGTAACATGCTCTTCGCAGTAACCATTTCATTTTCTGGGTCGACTGATGTGTTCCGCATATACCATCATGGACCTCACACATTACTACTTTAGCCTCTTCAACACCTATGCATCTGAGGAGGACCCCATCGGTCGTCCGGCAGTATAAATCCTCACTGATCATGACGTACTTCGTTGCCTGATACTTGACACTACAACAAAACAGGCAACTTCCGTCGGCCAAAGCCGACGGAAGTTAGCCCTTTCCCGACGGAAGAAGCCAACTTCCGTCGGCAAAACGCTATCTTCCGTCGGCCTTTGGCCGACGGAAGCGCGGCGACGGAAGTTAGCTAACTTCCGTCGGCGGCCGACGGAAGTTAACTAACTTCCGTCGGCTTGACGTGGCCGACGGAAGTTAGCGCCGAACACTGCCACGTCACCAGGGGGGCTTTAACTTCCGTCGGCCAGGCTGGCCGACGGAAGTTAGGGGCAGCTAACTTCCGTCGGCTTTGACCATAGCCGACGGAAGTTAGCCTTTCTGCCCACGTGGCCGAAACCAGCTAACTTCCGTCGGCTATGGTCAAAGCCGACGGAAGTTACCTGGTATTTTTTTTTATTTTTTCCTGGTTCCCCTACTCACACTCACATCCAACCACAATTTCACATACATTCACAATACACATCCAAAATCACATTTCACATCCAAAATCACATTCAAACTTCACATATAACATCCAAAACCACATCTCACATCCAAAATCACATCCACACTTCACACATCACATCCAAAATCACATAATATAACTGAATTCACATCCAAAGTCACAGTAAACATCTGAATTCACATATAACATCCAAACTCACATACAAATTCACAAAACACAGCGAGAGCCACATACAAAGTCATATTTGTCCATATACTCACTGATCGCCCACATTTGGGTCGTGGGCGCCGCCGCTGCCTCCTGCTTCGTTCACATTTGCCCCGGAGGCTCCATCCTGGCCAGGCGTACGGAAACACTGAAGAAATAGACAAAATTAGAAATGAACTCAACTACACTTCTAAACGCTAACTTAGGTATTTAGGAGGTACCTCAGGTGATGTAGGAGATAGTGGTGGTGGCGGGGGAGGTAGTGGTTGGAACATAGACATGTCAAATCCACTGTTTTGCTGGGCTAGTTGCTACACATGTTGTAATGTAATCAGTTAGTTCTAAACCTATTTCTGAATACTTTTGAACTGCAACACTCTAAAGTAAGCTTACTTGGATCATCGCATGTTGTTGTGCTAAGCAGGCGGTATAGTACTCTTGTTGTTTCCTGTTGTGCTCGTTTACCCGCCTCAATTCCTCCCTCATCCGAACCATCTCCGGGGTTTCTTCTGAGCGACGACGGCTGGAGCCAACTCCGACGGAGCTCTGCGACGACTGAGCTGACTTCTGAGCTCTCACCGCTCTCGAGTCAATAACTCCATTGAACATGGAGTACCTGCAACATTAACAGGGGTTAGTTACCATCACAATACCATACACAAAACATTAATAAAAACATTGTCTCACCGTCCATGGCTTTTGCCACCTCCGCTGGAGTACACGGCCATTTGGTCCACAGGTTCTCTCCGCCAATCATAGTTCTCTCCATGGAGTCGAACCATGTGTTCACCATACTGCGCCTGCAAAAAACATGTCCGATTAGCTAGACGCAGAAAAATGAAATTACGTGAACTCTTAATAACATCTCACCAAATGGTCCGTGGCTGTCTGGCTACACAAGACATCTGGCTGTGCCGGATCGCTTCCTTTGTGACCAGAGGTATACACCTCTATGTCACTTGGCACGTTGCCAGATTTAGCTTCCTGTGCATTAGAAATGAGTTAGTTGCATTACAATGTATCTATAGCTAGAGAGTGACAGATCGGTCTTACCAAGCGTTTAGCGTGGCGAATATGTCCGTCGGCACCATATCTGTGCTTCGGATCCGTCCCGCGGCATTGTCTTTTCTGCTCGGAAGTCTTCTTAAATGCGGCTGAAGACCAAATCTTGCAGAATTCAAAATAGGCGTCCTCGCGGTTTGCCAACCACGGAATCCTCACCTGAACAGAGATGCTATTTGTATTATATGACAACAAATCTCAACAATCGAAGAGGTAAAAAGTTAGAATTGTTTACCGAACGGTATTCTTCTTCAGTCAAATAGACTGACGATGAGCCCGTCGCCTTGCTCATTCGTTGCCCTAGCTTCTCCTTGTAGTAAGCATTGTTCGCTTGAATGCGGGCATACGAAATGGCGTCCTTCACCACCTTATGCGCATTGTTGTTGAAGACTACAAGCGCATGGTTATGGTGATTGCCGACTTCTGGCAAGCAAAAGCGTAACTGCAAAAATAATGATTAGTATAGTGTTGTAACTCGAAAATTCTAAAAGAAAATTGAAAAAACACTTGCATACCCAGAAGTCATGAGACACCGCCCCCTGAGCAGTTCCGTGTCGCCCGTCAGGAGCGAACCGGTACTGGTCCCATGTTTGGCATAGAACCCGCTCACCGGTCGGCATTGTCAGCATCCCTGGGTAGTGCAGACGGCACAGGTTACCCAATATCTGGTTAACCTGTCTGACCCTCGAAGTGCCGTCGAACCGAGAGTCAATCCAAGATCTAGAAATACATAATAAATAAAGTTAATTAGTTTAGTGAAAGAAATTTTTTGAAAACAAAAGCAAAACAACAGAAGAGTATTACACTTACCCGTCACCAACAGGCGTAATCTCGATCTTGGCTCCACCGGAAGAGACTACTGGTGGAGCGACCAAGTGACTCGTCCTGAAAGTTACCGAGGACCCACCGGCAGCCTCAGCACCTTCCTCCTGACCCGCACCCTCCGGGAGATCCCCCTGCCCCGCACCGGCCTCTGGGTCATCCCCCTGCCCCACACCCTCTGGGTCATCCCTCTGTGCCGCACACTCTGGGACATCCCCCTCTTGCCCGCCACCCACCGGCCGATCATCCTCATGACCCGCACTCTCCAAGTGTTGTTCCTCCTACAAAACAGTATTGAAACAATTAGTAATAGTTTATAACTGGCATAAAAACAATCTGAAAGTTACCTCCTCATCTAGTTGAAATGCAATAGGCCGACCAATTAATGTCGGATCTATGCATCTCAGGAGCTGCTCTTGACGACGTCTGTTTGAAGAAGAGGAACTACCCTGGAATAGGGTGTCCTCCTGACTCGTCGGTGTACTCGCCGGAGTACTCGCCGATGAACTCCCCAAGCGGAAGAGCTTCCTCGTGACAGTCTTCTTATTTTTCGACATCCTGTTCAAAATAAGCACAAACAAGCATTTATTAGTAAAGAAGGTTTGTACATATGAAAAAACATGTAATATGAAGTATATTGCATATCCATGTATCAAAACAATTACTTGTCAATTATCATCAAAATCAGGATCAATTTGTCCTTTTCTCCCCAAAGCACGCCATGTTACTTTTTTCTTCTTATGTTGGTGTTTCCTTTTCTCGGGAACTGCCACATCATTAGAATCGCCGAGAAAAGAATCTGTCGACGATTCTGACTCTACATTAAACGAAGTCGGCAATTCATCATCTTGATAAACCTCATCGACCTCTTCAACCTCCAATTGATAAGCGTCATCACTAGGGGTTTGTAGACGTTCCCGAGGATTCACTTTGTAGACTACCCACCAAGCACTTAGTTTTTCACATGGGTAGGGCATATAATACACCTGCTCGACTTGATGAGCAAGGACAAAATTGTCGCAACTAGATAATCGTTCCGCGTGTTTGACTTCAACCATCCCAAATTGGTTTTCACGAGTACCATGTTTAGGGTCGAACCAATCACAATCGAAGAAGACTACTTTAATCTCTTTATTCCCGGCAAATTTGTACTCGATTATATTTTTGATGATTCCATAATACATAGTTTCGTGTCCTTGTCCATCAACGACCCTTGTAACAACACCAGTATTAGTTGTTGCCGCTAGAGGTCGATATGCTTCAAATATAGTTGAACGGAAGCGGAAACCATTAACATCATAGCGACCGTAACTTTTGGCACTAATACTCCCGTAAGAGAGCTGTCGCAAGTCTATATGTACATTGTCAGCGAGCACGCACTGCAAATCATAAGAGATTATAAGATAATTAACCCAGTAGAGTAAAATAATACGTGTCAGAAAAGGTAAGGATTTACATGTTCTCTGAACCAAGTGAGAAAACTAGGCCCGCCATTTACTCCTTCTCGACGCAATTTATCTAATTGCTTCTCCGTTGGTTGACGACCAGATGGCAAGTATTTCGAATCAAACATACTGTCAATGTAACGAATAGGTAAACAAACGGGTATAAAATTTGGAGGTAAAATATAAAACTAAAACGAATCACTTACGCGAAATATTGTTCCATCTCTTCCATATTTGAGTACATGTAGAGCAAGGCATTTGTTCGTTCTTCCTGAGTTACATAATATGTCGTGGAAACACCAACAGTTATGCCCTTCCACCCAAATATTTGGAGATCACTACAAGGATGGTCTTCATCCATATGGTACCGTGTAGCAGGTGTGTTGACATTGTGATGCTCAGCGAAGTATACACTAGTGAAGTATGCTATCTCTTTCAATTTAAATTCTTCTGCGATGCAACCTTCAACTCTGGCCTTATTACCAACCATCGCTCTAAGCTTCTTTAGGGACCTTTCAATATGATACATCCACCTATATTGCACAGGGCCACCTACCTTAGCTTCATATGGCAGATGAACCAGTAAATGTTGCATTGGATTGAAGAACCCTGGAGGGAATATTTTTTCCAGTTTACATAAAAGTACCGGGATCTCTTTCTCTAGCATCTCCATCATATCTTTCTTAATTTCTTTCGCACAAAGTTGTCTATAAAAATGGCTCAGCTCAGCTAACGCCTTCCACACATCATCATTCAGGTACCCACGAAACATTACAGGAAGGAGTCTTTCCATTATTATGTGGTAATCGTGACTTTTCAATCCATTTAATTTCCCTGTCTTCAAGTTCACAGCTCTTCTAAATCCTGCGGCGTAACCATCTGGGAATTTCAAATTTTTCAACCACCTCATTACTTGTTTTTTTCTTTAGGTTTTAAACAAAATGGGGCACGTGGCTTGCCACCACTATTCGTCAACTCAAGGGTTGGTCGATTACAAATCTCAGCTAAATCTCTTCTCGCCTTTACATTATCTTTTGTCCTGTCAGTAAAATCCATACATGTACTTATAATGCTTTCACCAACATTACGTTCCTGATGCATAACGTCAATGTTGTGCATCAGAATTAGTGATTTGACGTACGGCAGTTCCCATAAACCACATATGTGAGTCCAATTATGTTCGGTTCCGAATCCTACAAATCCATCCTCATTTTCATTAAGGACCAACTCATTCAGCATATCAGCGATTTCTGTACCATTTAAACGCCTTGGTGGTCCCTTTACAACAATGCTGTCCTTCTTGAAATTGTTCCTCTGTAACCTAAATGGGTGATTCATGGGCAAAAAGCATCTATGGCAATCAAAGTAACAAATCTTTCCCCCGAAGTTCAGACGGAAACAATCTGTGTCCTTTGCACATATCGGGCATGTCAACCTTCCATGACAACTCCAACCAGAAAAAATACCGTATGCCGGAAAATCGTGGACCGACCACAGATACGCAACTCGAAGATTGAATTTTTGTTTCTGGTCATAGTCATATGCTTCAACTCCTTTCCACAATTGTTTCAACTCTTCAATTAAGGGCTTCAACATCACGTTTAGTCGTGTTCCAGGATGATCTGGACCGGGTATAATGAGACACAGGAACATAAATTCATATTTCATACAAAATGAAGGTGGAAGGTTGTATGGAATAGCAAACACGGGCCAACAAGAGTACGACGATGCCGTTACATTGAAAGGCGTGAATCCATCAGTTGCCAACCCATGCGAACATTCCTTGCATCACTAGCAAAGTCTGCATCAAAATCATCTAGAGCCTTCCATGCCGCACCATCAGATGGGTGCACCATTACTTCATTATTCTCACGTACACCTTCTTTATGCCATCGCATATGTCTAGCGGTTTTCTTTGATAGAAACAATCGTTTCACCCGAGGTGTAAGAGGCATGTAACGAAGTTGCTTATGAGCAACCTCTGTCGTCACCTTCTCTCCGTCTTCATTTACGACCTCTACGAATCTCGGTTTACCACATTTTAAGCATTTCACCTCATTACTATGTTCTTTCCAGAACAGCATACAATTATCTCGGCACACATCAATCTTCTCATACTCCATACCGAGAGCAGAAAGCATTTTCTTTGACTGATACATGTCTTTCGGCACCTTATGGTTCTTAGGAAGGATATCGCTGATCAGATTCAAGAGCTCCTTATAACAATTGTTTGAAAATGCAAACTTTGACTTAATAGCCATAATACGAGTCACGAAAGCGAGAACGCTTACGGTGGTGTGCTCATGCAATGGCTCTTCTGAAGCTCGAAGGATGTCGAAAACTTTGGAACCTACGGTGT